>WHYT01013607.1:54901-77771 GCA_009806455.1 Tetrax tetrax | reverse complement strand
ATAATTTCTCAACAAGTAGGTGACTAACACTGTACATAAGTTTGCTTTGTTTGCTTTATTTCACTAAAATATGATTCCTCACTTGAGTACTCATCTGAAAATTATACCCAGATCTGAACAGATCTACAAATATGAAAAAGTTATAGCACTGCCCAGTACTTAGAATTGGTATTAGTTTAGACTAGTTTGGACTGTGTGTCATAAAACTCTCAATGGTAATAAACATCTGGTGGTCCTGATTCTGATCTAACTTACTCTGGTTTTGCACCAGCTGCCTGACTTGAGTAGAATAACTTCTGATTTATACCATTAGGATATCAGATTTAGACAGATGTAGAGTACTACATGCACAGTACTATTTGGTATTACAGAGTAAATTTTGTGCCAAAATGAAAGAGTGCAGTTTCATTGGTTCTAGCAGAGAAATTTTGCTTAGCCTAGAGTTTAATTTGGTTAATGTGGAAAGCGGTGTAAAATTTCAGATACTTTGTGGACATTACAAATTCCTTCTGATACAGCGTGTGTGCTTGCAAGGAGCAGCAGCAGCTGCAGGTCAGTTGGCTTAGTCTTATGTAAGTTGTAGCGAACAAAATTTATCCCGTTGCTGCCAATTTTCAAGGTTTTATGTATTCAGGTAGTTCTACAGAAGCTAGTGGTGCCATTTTTTATAAAAGGTGTCAGAAGCATCCCATTATACTCTCAGTAGATCTTTGTTGCAGACAAGCATCATCATCTTTATTTTAGAGGAGAAAACTAAAACAGATATTACAATTTGCTGAAGAGCAGAGAAGTCTTTATTTGGAGAGAACTCCCTTCTTGATTAAGTAATAAGACATGTTGCTAAATGTTCTCATTCATAGACTCAGTATGTTTAAAAGTTAAATATTCTCTAAGCATTGTCCACTGTTTGCAAATATCAAGCCCATCCACACATAGGAAAAAAAACTAAGGGCTTGATTGTACAGGGTATCATAAAGAAGGTGACTTTCCAAAACTCTACCTTTGGTGGTAGGATGATATCTACACTGGATATAATGGTGTGTCCCTAGCAAATAGCAGAAATTTATGGTTTAAATATAGGATATCACAGCAATAGAAGCATAAACTAGGCATGCTGACTCATTTTTGCTCTCCAAAGCCAGTCATGGGGTAGAGTGCTAAACTTTTGTACTTGGGAAAATATGAGTGCCTAAAATCCAAGTGCTATATTCTGTAAAATATTCACTGAAACAGTTGAGTTATTCTTTAGTTGAAGAGGGAGAAAGATAGGAAGAGATTAGATTTAGAATAGTTAAAACTTAGAAACGTACAATAGTTAGGGTTGGAAGGGACCTATGATTCTAAGTTTTAAGTATGCTAAATCTAATCTATTCCTATCTTTCTTGGTAGACTTCTTTATCTTTAATCTACAGGACACTTGTTAGCTGAGAAATACAAGTATTTTTTTTTTTCCAGTTTTAAGAATCCTAGTAGTGCCTATGTAAATACTTCATGTTTTATTCCATTTCATGGGTTGGAATGTACTGGCAGTGGTGGGCCTTTGGTCAAGACACATGTCTACAGGATGGATATTCACAGATCTGATGTTAATTTGGTGTCTCAGATCTTTCTATGCCTTATTTCTCCCTACATCTATGAAATGGGGATAATGGAATAAAGCTATTTTTTTTTAGAGTTATGAGAATTCTGAAGAATGATATATAGTATATGCAGTAAATACTGCAGTCTCGTGTCAGATGCTGCTGCCCTTACACCCGTTGAATATTCTGCAAGGTTTGGAACAGCCATTTTCAGATTTTGAGCAATGTAGCAAGACTATTTTTCACTGTAAAACATGTTTTAAACTAACAGAGTCCCAGAGTGCTCAACAGTTGGCCAATTATTTTATTTAGTTTAAATCAGGGATTTAAACTAGCAAGACTATTTTGATTTTAAGTTTTATTTAATTTAAAATATGTTTGTCTAAATCCACAGAGATTGTTAATTTTGTATGGGTGGATAAAAACTTCCTGTCAGCAAAGTATGCATGATTAAAATCCAAATGCTACACTCTAAAATCTTTAGTGAAACACTGAGTTATTCATTAGTTGAGGAGGTAGAATTATAGATAGAGATAAGATTTAAAATAGTTAAAATTTGGTAGACAGATGTCCGTGATTTGAAATCTCTTGATAGGAATTCAGATACAAGCTTGTTTTCTTTACCTACAAGTGTAAATGGCAGATAAGCATATTTTTATCAGTGAATTTTGCTTAATTGCTTTCTGAGATCATCAAATACTACTGCTTAAACAAACCTGTTCTTATTAAAAGATAGATTGTAATCACAGTATCTCCTTTACCTCCAACTTAAAAAAAAAAAAAGACATTAGAGATTCTTTCATTTTTGTCTTTGAAATTTGTATTGGAGTAAATAAAGTCCACAGTTATACAGGGGTTAGATTTTGAAGTTACTTTTTACTGAATTTAAGGCAGAAGATAGATATAAACACTGCTGCTATGTATTTAGGAATTTCAGTTTTTCTTTTCAAAGATGTTTACAAGGACTAATTGCCATCTTTGCAAACACAAGCCACACAGATATATTATCTGAGGTTTAGGTGTGAGTTGGTAGAACTGGGAAATTATTCCATGTGTTGAATTAGATCAAATAATTACCATCACACATGTAATAGAGTATTAAATGAATTAAATCAGATCTGGAATAATTACAACATTCTGATGGAAGCATAAAAATAACAGTTTTCCAAATTAATTTAACTTATTTTATAATATCTACCTGCACTTTTGTGACTTAGAGAACTTGCTTCTAACCAGATATTGCAGATTCGGGAGTGTTTTCCATTCAGATCAGGAGAGCTGGTCAAAGATAAAGCTGATGTTGGCATGAATGGAAGAGTCTTGCCATATGTGTGATAATCCAAGAATAAAAAATTATGGCTAGATAGATATTGTCCAGAATTTGATGTAGTCTTTGGATATGTTAACAAACACCGGGTTTCCCATGTTTTGCTTGAATGTATCAGCTTATGTAAAATTTATAATTTTCCTGTTCTGCCTCTCCTAACTCTACATACTGTGGGAAGTACTATAATGGGAGAAGGAACTAACAGGGAAGCATTATGCATTTTTGCATGAAGGCAGTGGCTTCTCTTAGCAAGCAAAGGTAAGCTTTTCCTGGCACACAGGTGGGAATTCTGTTGTGACTGATGAAATGGCTTCTGGCTGATAATTTCTTGCTATTTTGTAAGATCATACAATTTTTAAAAAAACTTTTTTTTAGAAGCAATTCTGAGGTTTGTTACAGATTTCCTATTAAAAAAAAAAAAAAAAAAAAAAAGAGCACTAATTAGTGCTCTATCCAGTATTCCAATAGGCAGGATGCTTGCATAAAACATGAAAAAAACAAGTTTGAATCCTCACCTTGTCTATGCTAGATCAACAGTGAACCTTGTTCTCTGTGTTTTGGGTGAATGTCCTGACTGTCATGTTCGCATCTATGATGTGGCCACTGATATTCTCAAGTGAAAATGCAGATGCCAAAAGAGAATGGGAAAATCTCTGAGGTCTCAGAAAGCTCCTAGAAGGCCTGCAGGCCTCCTGACTACGCATGGAAGGAAGTACATGGGGTGGTACACTGCCACCCTAATGAGTGATTAGCCCGTCAAGCCCTCTCCTTCCCCGTCTTTGCTGCAGTTGTTAAAACTCAGAAGTAGAAAGATCAAGAGAGCAAGTGACAGGGAATAATGTTGAAATTCAAAGGGATGGTGAAATCTTTGCTTTTTTCCTTCTCACCTTTCTTCTAAAGCATAAAGACAGAAAAAACCCTCTGCATTTTTGAAGACAGCTTGTCCCAGTCGTTTATTAATCAACTAGTGAGGAGATCTTTCCTGCTTCTTTGTGTTTTCCAGAGTTGAAACATGCCCTGTATATCTAGCACACACCAGAATAGCGGGTTTTAATTAAAGGATTCTGGAACTTTATAGGTAAAGTTAGTGCTATTATTCAGTTAAAAAAGCTAGGACTGGAAATTATGAACAAGTAGTAAAAATTTCCACTAACTGCCAAATAAAAAGAAAGATCTGTATCACTTTTATATTAGTGAATCTAAGGTTATCATAAAGAAAAAATAATTGCATTAAAATCTCAGCTATTACATTTAGGAAATGATCTTGCAACAGAAGAGGAGGAAACAGTAAAGATTTTGTGAAGCAGGTACAATTTACTATACAGTTCCTGGAAAATACATCAGAGTTTTAAAAATATAGATATTAAGGCACTTTTTTTTTTTTTCAACTCCAGCATGTAATGTAACAAGAGAATAATGCTAACTAACATCCTGGGCATTATAAAATTTGGAATCTGCTTGCCACTGCATAATTTCACACAGCAAAGGGAAATGAGAAGTGATTAGTCCAGTACCTTTAACCTAGACTTGAAAGGTTGTTACCAAGGTCCCCTGTCAGCCAACCTCTCCTTATTCTTTACCTATGGGAGATAGCTGCAAGCAAAAACCACCTGGTTACCTTCCTTTCACAAGCCTGTAGACTTTTTGATGTGGCATCAATGTGTCCACATAAAATAACATGTGGTAAGCCAACAAAGTCTAATGTTTCAGGAGCTGCTGTTCTTTGTTTTAGGTTATTAGTGAGAAACTAGAGTAAAAAAAAACAAAAAACCAACCAGCACAACAACCAGCCCTTCCATTCATTGAAAGTTTGCTAGCAGCAGGGCTTGGCTTGTTGCGTTGCTAATTTCAACCAGGAATATCACACTTTTTGTTATTACATCTACTTAAAAATAGATTATTTTTTTTAAAGAAGACTCAGCTGAAATTATGTACCTCTAAGTATTCATAGTATCCATCATTCTTTAGACTTTCATGTCATCATAGTGATAAGAAATGGACAATCAAGAACTCCAGGGTGAGCTGTGAACATAAAAGTTTTTCCTACTTGCATATTGTCAGGAATGTCTGTTGTATTTTATAAGGAACCCAGCATGGAGGTGAAGAGAATTTCTTCCTTCAGGAGAGCAGTCCACAGACTAATATCAGCTCCATGTGTAGAATGTGCCCAGAGTGGTAGATACTTATTTACTCCCTGCTTGATTTACTTCTCAGTTAGGCAGAATCCTGATTTACAGAATAGACCTGAAAAGAGTTTTCACTGGAACAGCACATATTTTGCTAAAACAAAAGGTCTGTAGGCCCTGGTAGCATAAGTTTTACTGTTTGGCTGTGACATCAACACAAGTACTCTTAACAATCTGTGGTTTTGTTTTGCTTTTGGACATAAGCAATTCTTTAGCGGATTGTGCTATCAAATAACCACTACAAAACTACATGAGGGTAGGAAAATGAACTCATTTTGTATGCATATAATGCTCAGGGGGACTAGTTTTACCAAATAGCTTCATGTAAAATATCTTTCCCCCCCCCATATTAATGACAAAGGCAGTAAAATAGTGAAGTCTATTTTTTAATCCATTTTACAGTACACTCATCACTATACTATTGACTATGCAGCCAGGTAGCTAATCAGTATATTGGAAAATTAATTCAGGCAGAGCACCGATTCAACAGTACCTTACGTATGAATTTGGTCTGATTACTGAATTTGCAGAAGCAACTGGATTACTGTGTTCATGTGGACAGCAGGAGCTCGTAGAACATGCATATTGCTATATATTTGCAATCTGTGTGGCATTGCAATTCTACTTTAAAAATGATGGCACAGCATCAGACAACTTAGGCTGTTATGCAGAAAATCAAATTAATAAAGGAGACTGTTCTGCCTTATAACTGCTGTGTTATTTCATTTATCTTCTGTGAGAGTTTGTTTAATTTTGAAACTTCACACATCCCCTCTACAGAGGAATCTGGACAGGCTGGACTGATAGGCTGAGGCCAATTGTATGGGGTTCAATAGACTGAGTGCTGGGTCCTGCACTAAAACAACTGCATGCAACGCTGCAGGTTGGGGAAGAGTGGCTGAAAAGCTGCCTGGTGGAAAATGACCTGGGAGTGCTGGTTGACAGCCAGCTGAACATGAGACAGCAGTGTGCCCAGGTGGCCAAGGAGGCCAAGAGCATCCTGGCTTGTATCAGGAATAGTGTGGCCAGCAGGAGTAGGGGAGGGATTGTGCCCCTGTACTCAGCACTGGAGAGGCTGCACCTCAAATACTGCATTCAGTTTTGGGCACCTCAGTACGAGAAGAATGTTGAGTTGCTGGAGTGTATCTAGAGAAGGGCAACAAAGCTGGTGGAGAGTCTGGATAACAAGTCTTATAAGGAGTGGCTGAGGGAACTGGGATTGTTTAGTCTGGAGAAGAGGAGACTGAGGGGAGACCTTATGTCCCTCTACAACTACCTGAAAGGAGGTTGTAGTGAGGTCGGTGTTGGTCTGTTTTCCAAAGCAGCAAATGATAGGACGAGAGGAAATGGCTTCAAGTTGCAACAAGGGAAGTTTAGATTGGATATTAGGAAAAAATTATTCACTGAAAGAGTTGTCAAGCATTGGAACAGGTTTCAAGGGAAGTGGTTGAGTCACCATCCCTGGAGGTATTTAAAAGATGTGTAGATGTGATGTTTGGGGACATGGTTTAGTGGTGGACTTGGCAGTGCTAGGTTAACGGTTGGACTTGATGATTGCAAAGATCTTTTCCAGCCTAAACAAGTCTATGATTCTATGACTTTTGCTCTTGATTATTGTTTTACTGTTGTACAAAGACATTCCAAGCGAAGATCTGGCCTAGTTGCCACCTGCATAGCAAACATGCATTATAACAGACAACTTCCTCTAGAGAAAACAAGGTGTAAGCTTTATCTATAACTTACTGATGAGAGTCTGAGGTGTAGCACTACATCTGATAATTGTTCATAGTTTCACTGGAAATCTGTAACACATCTAGAAAGGGAATCTGGATTTTCTAAGTCATTGTCCTCTTCTATATTGACAGAACATGCTTTTCTTAATACATGATTCTGCAGTGATGTTGTTCCAGCTTCTGCAGTTCCCTTGTCAGTGTCCCTGGAAAACTCTAGCCTTATTCTCTCTCTTTTATAGCACTGGACTAGACTGGCTGTTTAAAGTCTGTGATAGCAGACTGGGAAGCAGGGTAAAGATACTCTCTCTGAAGGTAAGATGTGTATCTTGGGCCATGAAGGAACTTATGTGAATGAGTCTCCATTGGTTATTGGTTCTTCTGAGTCTCTTATGAACAAGATCAAAGCACTGACCTTGTGTTTCCTTGCTTGTTTTTCCACTGAACTTATCAGAATCCATCCATCCTTCTTTGGCCTTTAGCTTTCAAAGGAGGACTTATTCTTCTTACTAGTGGCAACATAAAGGCAAAAATTTCTCTAAGAATCCTGAAATAGTACATAATTGTTTCTGCTGAAAGTAATATTTTGCATTTCACTTCAGACATTTTAATACATTGTCGGTTGTATGAATACCATATGTTCTCCAACATTTCTGATTCTGTTCTTGTTTTCCTGGATGATGAGACTCTCAAAAATTTGTATCAATAACATTTCATCTTTGAGGACAACATCAGGCAAATAAGTTAGTTGCAAGCATACGTAAAGAACTATAACCTGGGGAAAGGATTATACATTTATTAATAAAATGGTTATTGATAATTTTTCTACATTTTTCCCTTAACATGAACTGATGCAGAGCTTGAATAAAAGTAGTGCAGTACCAAAAGGAGGTCAAAATGGCTTCTCCAGGAAAATAGTTTCTTTTTTTTTCACTTTACTTACACGTACTTTAACTGCTAATAGTGTCAATTCATTTAATTTATTTTATGCGGCTGCCAGTTAAAAATCTTTAAAGGCTCCAAGGTTCAATTTACTGCAGACAGGAAAGTGGCTTAGAGACCATCTTCAGTGTGATGAAAAATGCATTTTACTTCCTAAAGCAGTTGGGTAGAAATAATTGTAAAATAGTAAAAATATATGTTAGCAGGTGGTGGACACAAGCTTATTGAAAATGTATTTTTAAGGGTAGTGGAGTTGCATTTTCTTTTCTGTTCTTTCATTCCCTAGTGTAGATTGCACGTAAAAATAGTTCTCTTGCACAACTTCAAAGAAACCATATTCCGTAGAGTAGCTTTGTTTCGCCTGTGTGTTGTGGCAGTTCTTTTAAATTGTTTCCTATTACGCCCTCAAGCATTGTCACTCAGTTCTTATAATGTTAATTACCTCTAGAAGATCTCTCTAGCCCTTCTTGAGAATATGAGTAATTTAAAATGTATTAAAATTATTTCCATCTTGTGTGCATATATTAAAAATAAATACACTTGACCCAAGAATTAATCAACAAACAAGTATGGAACAAAGAAGTTAAATTGCCTTTTTTTTTTTCCCAAGGCTGCATTGTGTATGTTTTGCTGACAGTGAAACATTTTTTTTTTACAGCAGCGGTAGTGCCATATAGGGCACTAAGGATATTCTCTCTTGATGGAAATGTAGCAGTTTGGACTGAAGGCGTAGCCCTATGACTGTATAATACAGGAGCTCAGAGTAGACTATCACAGAGGTCCTGTCTGATGCCCTAAACTGTATGTTTGTGTAACTGATGGATTTTAAATATAAAGAATGTTATAATGATCTTACTGAAATCAGTGACTCTACATGTGAAGTCAGTACTTCTCAGTGAGATGACAAACAGTCTGTGGAGGTTAGATCCTCTCTCTTGGACATAAACATTACAAAGACCTTTCAGACTCTCACAAATTCTGTGTCTTCCAAGGCACCCTAGACCGTTTCTTCATATGTGATATAGGATCCTCCTTTCCGCACATGGCTGAGCCAACTACTGCTGCTCCTGTGGACTCTTCCATAAACAGTTTTCTGCAGTGATGTGAGTTACTGAGAAATCCCCCTTGCTCCTTTCACATAAGGGGTCTCCCTTCTGTGGATCTCCTCATTTGGCTGGTGGGTCAGGTGTCCTCCCTGGCCTCCTCCTGCTTCTGCCCTCATGCTTTGGAGTCTCATGCAATTTCCTTGCCACATTGGCAGTAACTGATCTATAATCTCCCTTCTTTCCTTTGAGGAAATTCTGCCCTCAAGAGAGATTTATGGATATAAAATAACCACCTATCGGGTAATAATTCAGTTTTTAGTTAATATTGTTTTTATCAGAATGTCTCCCAGAGCAGAAAATCATTCCTGCTCAGGATACAATATACTACATAAAGGATGGACATAGTATCCACAAATATCAAGTTTGTTTTGCCATGCTTAGTTTCAATATTTGATTAGTGTTTGGCAAAACAAATACATGTAAATGAAACTTCTGGCTTGTAATTTAAAAATCATTGTACCCCTGCCTATAGACTTCAGTGAAATCTCCCAGTGGGACTAGAGTAGACTGATACTCCTTAGTGTAAAAGCAGGTCTTCAGAATTGAACAGTTCTGGCAAAGAATTTAAGGAACCAGGATTTCTCTCCATATATGCAAAGAGACAGAAAGAAACTTTTCTTAATCCTGGAAGCAGGCGAAGGGCAAGGGGAGCAAAGCATAAACATATTCTTCCAATATTCTTTACTTAATATTTATATTATTGAAGTGTTTTGAGGCCTACCAGGCCAGGTTTCTGCTGTGCACAAATTCTTCCCAGTTATTTAGACAAAGAAAGTTGGCACCCAAATACCTGTTGTCTGCAGTGCCTTGATAGATTGACTCTGACTTGTGGGAATGCATCTATAGTGTCTTTGTATAAAGAAATCTAAGTAAGCCAGATATTGCTGATGTATCTTTCTACACTGGGAAGTGAGATGGCTAGTGTAATCTTCTTCCTGTGCACTGAATTTAGAAGTTTAAATAACATTTCTTTAATTAATTTACTGGTGAGGTGTACTAGGTCTCTGAGAAATGTTTCTGTATCATATGGCACTGCAAAAGCTGGCAAAAAAAATACACACTGGTCTTGTTTCCAGGCTCTGATACAAATGGTGCCTGTCTGAACACGTTACGGCATGGAAATTTTCTGCTTGATAGGGAATTACAAGAAGCAAAAATTAGATCATTTCTTGAAGCTGCTATAAATTACACTGGGGAGAAAGGAGATGGTATGAAGGGAGCGCACAGCTGTTTGAAGTTAAATTTCCCTTGCACTGAACCCCATCCTCTATGTGCCTCCAATAACTGATTGACGTGAGAGAGATGTGTGTAAATTATGGTCCAAAAGACATGTGAGATTTGGGACAACTTTGGTCCAATTTTTGCCCCTTTTAATGTGTCTCATTTTAAGCATTTAACACCTTCAAACATTCCTGTCATGGAAGACTGCATGCAGAGTAACTGAAAATCATCCCATTTATTTCCATTTTCAGATCTCAGCAACAACATTTCCCTTGATTCTCTCTTGCCCACAGATACTGCTTTCTGGCATGATAATTTTGTGGCTGCACCAGCAGATACATATGCTATTGCTTCCAATCTCTCATCTAAAATCACTGACTGACAGGTCTGACAGAAACAAATAGCAGGTGGGTTGATAGATATTATGTTTGGATTATCTCCTATTCTGCTTTTTTTTTTCATGGTTCAGCACGTTTTTCTATATAATCATTAAGATCACAACTTCCAGTTTGCTAGGTATGTAGTCAAGGGTCACTATACTAATATTATCACAGCTGGGGATATAATTTCATGTTACTTCCTTTGGAATATCATGTGCTCTTGGTTTTTTTTTTATGCCTCTGTATCATATTCCTTTAGTTCCTTTACAAAGGAATGTTTTTCAGTTTTCTTTCCTTTAAAGTATTGCAGGATAGACTAGCAAGTTGCCAAATGGCTTCTGGATCTCTTGCTATTTTAATTCTTGTCTCAATAGGTGCACTTTTGTAGATGCCAATAGATCCCATCTGTGCCCTGGTTGAAATATTACAAATGACGCAGATTAAGACTACGTGTTAGCAGAAATACCTAGGGAAATTTGGGCAGATCTGCTTTTATAGTCTGCTGGATTCTTGTTCCACCCTGAGAGAAGGGGCAGCTGGGCAGATCACAAAGATTCTTGGCTTCAGAATTTGCCCCCTCTGTGCATTGGTGTAGAGTTCAGATTTGGGAAGTGAGTTCACAATTGTTAATATCTGTCCACTTTTTACAGCATCTTTGTTCCTGATCATAGGAAAACTTGCTAGAAACATAGTCTTATATAGTCTTATATCTAAAATGAGCATTTTTTCCATGTTTTTGCTGATATTCCTCATTAATGAAGGAAGTACAATTGTATCAGAGATACTTTATGTTGAAATTAAACTCTAGAGGTAGGTATAAGGCATAAATCAGTTACGCAGAGGCTGAACTAGGTCAAAGAAATAGAACTTTTTTTTGTGCACAGTTGCAAAAATATGTCTAAAATTATTAAAAAAAAGACACATAATATAAAAGAATTAGTGAGACTTAATAGTAATATCAACTAAATATCACTTTTTGCAACAACTAGTGAAAGTTTTTACCTGGAATTGAGGATTAGTATCTCCATTTTGCAGAAGGAGGAACTGAGCTGGAGACCATTTAATTGGTTTCTTCAAGATGACAGAATAAATCAATGACAAGAACTGAATGCAGATGTCATCTGACACAGAGGTCTGGCTCTCTGTTACTAAGATTTCTAACAGCAGACATCTGCCATAGAATGAAAACAAAATCTTGTAATGTTGTGATCTTTGGAGGTAATAATGCTCTTAGTGCCTCTGTGAGAGCAAGAAAAAGGGAACTGGAATATGCCGCTTGAGTGAGTACAGGAAGATTCTTTTTACTTTAAGTTTATTATGTATTCATGCAGAAACTGCAGTTTTCTGATGAGCATCTATTTGAGAGTCTGTCTGTGTGTTATGCCATGTCTTGTTCCTCTGTGTTACTCCTTCAGCAAAGGCCAGGAGATGCGAGAGGGTGCTGCTTGTGGGTTGTTTCAGTTCAAATTGCCTGCAGTGAGGAAGTTACACTCATGTATTTTTCATTACTATTACACTGATGGATTGCCTTCTGCTCCAAATGTGTGAAAAGGTTATTTCAGAAAGAGACACCTTTTTTTCTTCTAGATGTTTAACAGTGCCAGGCATACCATATGTAACAAAATGAGTATTCTTCATCATCGTCATCAGGATGAATCTGTGGATTTTAACTTTGTGAGAGAAATAGGCTTGAATTGTGATTCGAAGTAGTACAGTCCGTTCCCTATGGCAGAGGGAAGGCTGCAGAGGAAGCTCTTTGGGAGCCTTAGTGGTTTGTTTTTCTTTCCTTCCTGCTTTGCTTCTGTTCTGATTGAAAGGCCCCACATCTTTGCTTTTTCAATTTTAAGGATCATTTAGTGCTCAAAAGTGTTAGAAGTTCAGCTCTAAAACCTAGAGATGAGAAGCTAGAGAGATGTAGCAGTGGATTTATGCTGTCCTGTCAAAATCAGATGGTGGGGGGATGAATTGGAAGAATAACCCACTGAAACACTTTCCTTGAGTGCAGAAAACTTGCTGAAGTGGGAAGGTCTGGCTGCCCCATAGCAGCTTCCGTGTTAGCCTTCTCCCTTTAAGGTGGCAGATCTGGGAGGGAGTTAGGTCAGCGTGTGCTAAGGTAACAAGGAATTGTAACCGTGAAGAAAGGAAGACTGAAAGTTTGTTGATGGGGTAAGGAAGAAAGAGGCGCAAAATCTAGATAAGGATCAAAGTTAATATCCAAATCTCTGAATCTGCTGCGAGTTCACTGGCAGTTCATCTGTCAGCATCTCCCTAAATCCCTTTCTAGAAGCTTTCATTGGTATAGATAGAAGTTATGTTAACAAGCACGGCAATGTTTAACCCTGTGAGTATTCATAAGAAAGAAAATTCACTCTGGGAAGAAGCTGTGGGAGACTATTTGGGGTAATTGGTTCTGTTGGAGAGTCAAACTGAGAGTCAACTGAAGGTGTTTCACTTCCCTCGGTTGCTTTCGGACTCCCAGGAGGAACTGCTACATTATTAGTAACCCACTCATGAAAATCTAATATTAGAAGGATATTTTTTTTTTTTTTAAAATAGCAGTGATATTTAAAAATAGCTCTATATAATAGCATCCTCCCTGAAATAGCAGGGAAGATGTGGAACCAGCAATTGCAGAGAGACCCTTATGCAATTAAATGTTATTAAGGAGATAATGGGCATTTATTTCTTCATTCTTTACAATGCCATCTTACTTTGTCATTTAGAAAACTGTCTATTATACACTAACTATATATGGATTTGTGAATGGAGCTGGCATAGTTTGAATAAGGCTATTATTCCAAAAAACAGTTGTTGTCATTAACTCGTCACATATATTGGTAGGCTCAACAAAAGGGTGAAGCATAAGATGGACATAATGAGGGACACTTACTAAATATTCTGTTCTTTATAACCAATTCCCACAACCTGCTTTGAAAAGCACGCTGAATATTCCCTCTGCTGTGCTTTCTAAGACAACAGAATTAGAGTCAACCATTTCTGTTTTGGTCTAGCAAAGCACTTAAGCTTAATGTTTAATGTTATGGGGAGAGTAATACTGAATTGGCTGGATTCACACGAGGAGGCGTGGTGCCTTGCTGACCAGAGGATTTCTGTTGTCTGTGTGGTGTTCTAGACTTTTCCATGGCGAGTGACATTAAAACAGCACTGTAGAAAGAGCTTTTGAGTATTCTTTTTTTTTTTTTTAATTATTTCTTAGGCTACAGACTGATTCTTGGAATCTTGTCTGAATGATTTTTTTCCGTGATCATTAGCCTCAGTCTTGGGGAGATCAATAATAATGAAAAAATACATTAAATCTGCTGTATTGTCGTTAGACAGTAGTGGTTGTGTTTATATATGTGTGTACATGAATGTTTGCTAGTTTATCTGAGAATATCCTCAGCTAACAATTACTAGAAGTTTTAAAAAATGTTAGTGACCAGAATCTCCCATTTTAGTGTCCTCTTCTGGCATAGAAAATAAAAGCTGATACTGACAGGTTCAGAGGATAGCAAGAACTCTAGATCATAAAACATCAGATTCAAAGCTGAAACAAAACTTCAAACCAGCAACTGCAACATAAAATAGTTAATTATTTTTAAAGTACTTTAGACTCGCATAAAGCTGTATAGAGTTCTGTGGAACAATATAGAAGTTTTTCTTCTTTTACTAACAAAGATAAACATTTGTATGTAGTTACTTTGGCATTTTTGCAGGGCAGTTTGAGGCCATCTTATTAACTAAGATTGAAGTAAATTATCTGCTTTATTGAGTATTTGTTTTCATTTAAGTGATCTTTGTACTGCTTGCCGGATAGTTTTTATGTGGTAAGGAAATTCATTAGAGCTCTTACTGTACCCCTGCTTGCTACAGTCTTACTCATCTGAAACTGAAAAATCCAACTAACATTATCTGAATTTGATTGGAGCTGTAAACCAGTGCAGCTACCTTTGCTTCATTAAAATGTGGAAAAGCATGTGCTTGTTTTCATTATAATTTATAATTACTTCTTTTTTTTTTTTAACTACTTGATGCAAATTGGAACTGGCCTTTTTTTTTTTCTCACATAGAAGATACAGCATCAAATCAACAACTTTATTTTATCACATGAAACAGATGGTGAAGATCACAGAGATTTCCAAGGAAAGACAGTGTAATTTCAATGCTAAATTACCCTCGCTGAAGGGCCTTACCTCCAGGAGTTGATAGGGAATACAACTTTGTGGTGTATTTCTCGTTCAAGTCTAGGTTTAGCTCACCAGAGGCTAGGAAAGATTGAATCTTTGCTTCATATTGTTGTTTAAAGTGTCAAAATCAGACCATGGTGTAATCATTGGGAGTTTCACAGCTGGTTTTAGTGGGCCTTCATTCACTCAGAGGTTTGTGCAATCTATTACCATGTATAAAGTAAGCGTAGAAATAAAGTGATCAGATAGAAAATTCCTGATCTATTGAAGCCAGTGACAAAGCTTTCCCCCCTGATATGCTAAGGATGATTTAGCCCTCTTCTGTGCTGTAGTGTGACGATCATTCTGGGTCTGCAGAGGTATTTCTCATTTTAGGAGATAAACAATAGCTACTTTTCCTTGGGGACAAATGGGAAAGCAGAGTGTGTACACTCAAGCTTTAATGTCAATAGAATGTAAGTCTTTTGTGCTGTGAAGTGCCTAGAATCTCTGTCTCAGAGTAAATGGAGTTTGTATTTAAGCATGTATTTTTTGAACTGCTAGGAAGGACACACTCTAATGCAATCTGGGTATAGGTAGGTTGTTCCTTTGTTCTGCAACTCACTTGAAAAAGTTAAAAAACAGGATAAATATTTAGACATAAACATCCTGGGAATGTGAAAATTGCAAACTGTACAGTGGTTCGTAGTAGAAGTGTATTCTAGAGCCTCACATATAACCAGTCTGGCCCTGGGGAAGAAGTAGAGTTGCTTTTTAAGAAGAGGACCTAAATATTGCAAGTCTCAACTGCTGCAGAGGACATGCAGGCAAAGACCATAAACCAGAAAGTAAACATGTACTTTGTTAGATTTGCGCTCAGACAAGGGACCACTGTGTGCTACAGAAGAATCAGTTCAGAGTCAAGTGGGCACCTGGTCACAAGATGTTTTCTCTTAGATGCACACCAGTCAGGCGTGTTTGTCAGTAACTGGTAAGAAGCTGTCAAAAACTGTCAAGAAATTTGGACATACCACTGCATCTAGTGAAGTCAGCCTGTATGCACCCAGCTAGAATACTGTTTGCAGCTGAGTGTGTCTGCAAATAATTATCCTGAGGAGAAGCCAGGTTGATTTAAAAACTTCTCTGGTGGATTACTACTTGTGGTTTGTGACGCATCCTGTCTAATTGAAGTAGCGTGGCATTTTCAGTAAGCCAGAAACAGTATCGGGTCATGCAAGTATAAAAATAAGAATGCACTGAAGAACTTCCCAGTGGTCATTTGTGTCTTGGTGGCTCTGTTTTTGATGCTGTTCCAGCTGAACTTTTTAATCAGAAACCTAGCAGAGCTCCTGCCAGTTCTCCTGCCTGACCTCCTCAGCAGGCTGCCTGTCACCACTTTGGAGCAGAGTATTCCAGGTTTCCAGATCAACGGTTCTCAGTGGTTTATCCATCTTTTTTATATTGAGAGGTTGTAATAAATTGCCACAAATTTAAAGACTGACTTAATTGGGATTTTCTGCTTTTTACGTTTGTTTTTTTTTTTTTAAACGGAGTGGACATTACATTTTTTGTTGCATGGAATTATAATTAAGAGTCACTTTTAGAAGTCTGATGGGGATCTCTCTACATTTGTGTAAGTGCAACACCTTTAAGTGAATTTACTTTTCAGGTTTAGAGAGCGTGTCCAAGACTTTCCAAACTTACTTTGAACTTATCCAACTTAACTTTAGACAGTTGAGACACCTAAATTAGGAGCATCTACCTGTCTCATTAAGTTCCCTTTCTGGCTAGTATAGGCAGAGACCAAAGAACTTCTGAATTGCCTTCTGTATCTGAATCCCTTTCCTTATAGCAGAGGAGAAGCATGGAATGAGTTTAAGTGATGGAAGTTAGGAGGCATGAGTCTGCCGATGTGCCTAAACCCAAGTTATTGTGTTTACATTTAGATATCTGATTTGTTAGTTTGATTTTCCACTCTGCTCAGCACTCAGTGGTTTACAGATGTCTTATTTTTCTGTTCTTACTAAATCGGACAAACATTTTCATCTAGTAGCTTTGATATTTCTGCAGCAAAGTTGTGAAGAATGAATGGCAGAATCACAGCTTTTGAAAATCAGGCCACTGACCTGACCTCTTTTTAAATGGTTTTAGAACCTCTGTTTTAGATGTGTAGCTTGGAAAATCTCTGATAAAGTTGTGGTTGGTATGTGTAAAGGGGGTCAAATTACATACAGGTGTGTATACGATCATAATGAGTTGAGCAATAGTTTCTTTAACCGTTTCTTTCACTGGTAGGATTTCGTTAAATGAAGTGTGAAGTTGTTCTTAAAAATTATTTCCACCTTTTGCTTGACTTTGTGTGCTGGAAATAAAAAGATGGCTTGTAAACTTTTCTAATATATGAGTGTTTTTTCTAGTCTTGGTTCACCTGTGAAGGTGACAGAGTTGCCAGTTACTTTATAAGAACCTGGTCCAGTTTCTGTATCTATTAATTTGGAAATGGAACAAAGTCAAAAACAGCACTGCTGTTGGAACTGCAGGCAGATATACTGTTTAATACTGTATGTGCTCCTGCAATGTCCTTAAATAATATGCAAAGTTTTAGGGAATATAGGATGGATTTGAATTCCTGAAGTTGATGGGAGTTTTTCTATTAACTTAACTGCACACAGTTTCAGTGACTGAATGATAGTGACTCTAATGTAGTGAAAGAGTATGAACAAGTTTGTCTTAAATCCAGTTTGAAGTACACAATAGGATATCTACACATTATCCCACTGCCATTTGTCATAGGCAATTTGCAGTGAGCAACTTTTTTCATTTCAGTGGAACTTCTTGTGGAATGGGATGTTTAAGTTGTGGAAGTATGGCAGCAGTTCTCTGCAAGTTACTAGCAGATAACATGGTGGCATATCTTCAAGACTGCTGTTAGAGGGAGATTGAAGCTTTGCAGAAACTAAAAGGAAGTTTAGTACAAACTTCAGTGATGTCAGAAGTTTCTACTCCATTCATTAACTTTTAAAACAGCTGTTCAGTTTATCAGTGACTTTGATGAAACTAATGACAGACCAGAATTCTAAGAACTGTGTAAGCTATTTGCATTAATATTGCTCTTTTCTTTCCATCTTATGAGGGAAAATGATTAAGTCAATCATTTTAAAATTGCTGTAGCTATGGAGTCATCACAGTTAACTACAATGTTGCATGCTATAGACTTAAAATGGCTTGTTAGAAAAAAAAAGAAAAAAAAAAGAACCACACCAATCTCTTAAGTCTAACGCATTACACTGAAACCAAGTCCAAATACATGTACTTTTATGGGATAATTTCAACAATAGGTACCATCTGCTTAATGTGTTCATAAAACCAAATATTAATTTCCTGGTAAACCAGTTGTAAACTAGAAAGTATTATTATTATTGCAATAATTTTTGCATAAGATAAATGCCTCAGTGGCTCAGAAGGTTAAAGTTTAGAATAAGAGCTGGCATTTACTTTTCTCTGCAATTTGGCTAAAATTAAATTGCCTGATCATGAATCCAAGTCATATTTTATCTTTCATTAAAATAGAAAAGACCTGGAAGCAATCTGTAGACCACCAGGATGTCTGAAAGTTATTTTCCAGTTATAAAAATAAACTAGCCTTGAATTTATTCACCATCTGTCAGTCTTCTCTTCCTACCAAGGAGCTGAATTTTCAGACAGGTTACTTGCAGTGGTAAGGAGCAGCTGTAGGAAGCCAGGATACCAAGATTGCTCTAATTATATTAAGACACAGAGCGGCTTTTGAAAATTTGCAAGAGTTCAGTTACAGTGTCTGGGGAGGGATTTAAGTTTTCAGGATTCTCAAGAATGCACACATTTCCTACTGTGTTTGAACCTCATTCAAAATGGATGGAAATTAGCAGAGTGACCTTCCCTTGCTTAATTGTCCTCTGCATCAGAATCTGTGTAAAAGGGTGAGACCAGTACAGATGAAGGAAGAGACAGCATTAATCTTACTAAGGTAATGCTCAAGTGGCAGGAAGAATGTTACCTTGTCTTCATAACCTTTTGGGATCTACTGACTTTGACTTTCTTATTAGTGGTATGCAATTCTGTTTCAGAAAGAGAAGCAGAAGGTGATTGTTTGCAGGTAGTTGTGTCACACATGGATACGAAGAGGCTTAGATTTATCAGCAAGCTCGCTCTCTCTTCAGAACACATCCATGACAAGATTAAGGTCACCTCTACTGCAGAGAGGGACATAATCAACCTGTTTGTATTCTGAGGTTCTTTTTCTCTTATAATTATTGTAAAGATCTGTCAATGTTAATGCACTCAATAGACGTAGGGGTAACTGCATTTGAAAAAGCCCAAATCTTATTTTGACTGACTGGGATTCTTATTGACACAGAGAGCTGGTTCAAAAGGGGCTTCTCTTCTCAAGAGTGAAAGAAGCAAAGAGAAAGCTGAAAGGCACAACAGAAGCAGTGTCTCTACCTGTATCCTATAATGGATTTGACTTCAACATAATAACAAATTAATGACTAAAAAGACTTTGAGATCAAAACTGTCTGACCTTAAGCTGTAAGAACGGCAGGTCAGATCTCCTTGGAAACCATTAGACCCATAAATGGAAAGCCTATTCCCGTATCACACACTTACGTAACAAACTCAAGAAAATTGCTTTCCAGAATGAATAAAGTGCAAGAATAGTTAAGGAATTATTTGAACAGTATTTTCAGCTTGAAGATAAATGCTTTTTTATATATGTCTTTCATCTTAGTTTTTTTTTTATTTGAACAAAAGCAGCTTAAAATTACCATGACATATGCAGGAAACTACTGACAGACTTCAAGACTGGCTGCACCAGAGTATGGAAGGAAAAAAGGGCATATGAAGTATGAAGCCATGATGTCTGTCAGAAAGACTGGGCAATATACCAGATTTATGAACCAGTGCAAATAACTTCCTTGTGACAAAATTGTAAGTATATGTCAAATTTTTCCTTAACTTTGTAAGTGTGCTCTTTTCCAAAACTTTGCAGCACAAGGTTGTCAGTTCCAAAGCTTCAAGTAACATGCAGTTGAAATTTGCGCTATTGTTTCTCATGATTCTGCTATACAAGTTGTCCTGCTCACAGCAGAGGACTCCTGTGACTATGCAGGCACAAAGGCTGAAGAACTGGATGCCTGACATTTTATAAAAATCTAAGGAGACAAGTCATTATTTGTGCATTAGAACTACATCTCTGTTCTTCAGTTCCCTTGGTATCGCTACTTGGCATGGAAATTCTGACCCTATTAATGCTGAGCGAGTCTGAGGTTTATTTTTGGAAGCTTTTAAAAAACAACTGGGGAACATCTTTCACTTTTAGTCATATACTGTAGCTTCTTTTTCATGACTTAAAGTTGAAAAAAATCCCAGGGCTCTCCTTGGCCTTATGTGACTTCCATATAAAAACACTGATGTTCCTAATCTTACCTACTTTTTTGTGGGACATAAAAATGGGCAAGTGGTATGTCTATTTGATAAATTCCAAAAAGCTTCATTCATATCCCAGTTCCTCTTAAACTTACCTTTTTCCATTTACAGTTTTGCAGTCTTCTCTGGAAGATTAAAAATGTATCCTCAGCCTTCATACAGTGTACATTATTTAATCACAAATGTGACACTATGTCTAGCTTATTGCTGAGTCTTCAGCTGTTTTTATTGTGTAAGGCTTTGGGATATCTTGCTCCTTGCAGTGGGGTTGGACTAGATGACCTTTAAAGGTCCCTTCCAACTCTAACTACTCTATGAATCTATGAATCTAAGATTCTGAATTTCTCAGTATTGTACTACAGATGTCCATATTGAAATGCAGACATTCTGTGCTAATCCAACAGTTATTTCCTGCTTCCCCATAGAATTTCCCTCAGGAAATAAATAAATCACCTTTCCTCCTGGAGTGTTATACTTAAAATTCAGGTTCATCCTTTCAACTGCTATCATACCTCATCCATACTTGTGCCTGCTGTATTTTTTTTATTTTTTTATTTTTTACGTTTATAGAAAAAACAAGTTAGATCAGTTTACATCTTGTGGTAGGCGTGGCCATCAGGTGTCTGTATCTTCTCAGTTCCCATTCTAGTTCCCTACTTTCGGGAGTGCTGCTTCTAAACTGTTATGCATGGCTAGACTACCGCACATACAAGTCTTTCTTGACATATTAAAAAAATACATTTTTCTCTTTTTAATAAAAGTGAAAAAATCTTGCTGCAGGAAAGACCAGTCTCAAGGTATTATCAGCTGACTTGTGCTAATCCTAGGAATTTGAATAACCCTTAGATTTATCATCTGATTGTATTAAGCTTATCTATTAATAATTCATAAATTTTCTTGGATATAGTTTTAGCAGCACTACTAAATGGGAATTTTTCTTGCTAAAAAGAAATCAGCAGAACACCATGATCTCAAAGGAGCAAAGAGTTCCTGGAGCCAACTTGCTAGAAAACACCTCAGCAGTAGCCAAAATTAATTTGTTCTTTAGATCTTACTATGAAATTCCCTACCACTCAGGAGTGCTTTGGAGATATTTGTTCTCTTTTAGCACACCTTTGACAACTTCAGATGATGTTTTCAGAGGTGATAACAGAAACAAAATACTCAAAACCCACTCATTTGGAATAAGAGTTATGGGAATCTAAGTGAATATTTTCAGGAAACAAGCTTTTCTTTTTGAAAACCACTCAGATTGGCTGAAGCCTCTTGTATTGTTCATTTTTTGGCCAATGGAAGAATAGGGAAAACCTATATATTGCAGTAAAACTTTTCAACATGAGACATTATCTGCTTTCTTTTCATAATTCAGCTTCACTTGAAATTGTCTAAATTTATTTTTTTTAAAGCAGAACAGAACCCTATAGTATAATCCAGTATCTTCTTTTTAATTTTACCAAATATTTTTAAGTGTTTTGTTTTATTTTATAGGATCAACCAGAAACCTCCTGGAAATAGTTATTCACACAGCTCGAGAAATATGTGCCCAAGTCTTTGGCCAACAGTAGCTGCTTTTATTGGAACCAAGGTTACTGTTTAAGGAATATAGTTGATTTACCTTAATTTGGTTTTTGGCCTCACTTCACAGAAGGAAGTGAAGAGGAAAGAGTCAGTGCATGTTCAGAAATCTCTATGACATGGCTGGCAAGATCAACAGAACAGAGATTGGAAGCTTTTCCTTAGATAACAAACACATAGGTGACAGTGAAAACCAGTATATTAATGTTAGTATAATAGAGCTTTTGGCAAAGAAGTAGTAGAATGTATGGGTCTGCAAGTAAGTGAATTAAGATCAGGCAATGATTTACATTTGGACAAATCCAAAGCTTAAGGATCAAGCTTAAGACTTGATTACCTACAATTAAGTGCAGATTTTGGACTTTGGACACTCTCAAATATGTAACTTGATTTTCTGGAATGCAGAAGACTTGTAGCTGTCATTTAAACCATACTTGTAAACTTTGGTTGCAATAGCTTGCTACTAATAATAATTTACTTTGATATGTCATTTGTATATGCTCTATGTGCACTTGTTTGAGAACAACTGTAGTGTGAATAGTTACTGAAAAAGACTAAAGGAGGATAATTTTGGTAGAACTGCTAAGATTGACTATTGTAATATAAACCAGTAGCAGGATATCTGTAATGCAAATCCATAGAGGGACTGAATTTTCAGTTGGAAGCATCCAGATTGAAATGGTAAATCTGTGATCTGTCAATCTAGAGATTACAAAAATGAATGACCGTCAAGAAAAAAAAATAGAGAAAAGGGAAGAGATCATGAACATAGTTTTAAAAATTTGGCTTTTATTTTTCTTTGTATGATTTTTATCTGATTAAAGCAGTTCAAATCATTACTAGTAGACTTAATAATCATACACTTAAATAAGACAAGAAATCATAGTATAAAGATTTGAAAAAAGTCAATGTCTCAAATTTCAAGAACACAAGTCTGTATCATTCTACTGTTTGCATTTTGTATTTGCACATATCATCATTTTCATCTTGCAAAGGTTTTTGTGAAACAGAACTATGCCACTGTTATGCAAACATTTAAAAAACTCAGATTAATCTTCAACTCATATGGTTTATTCATCCATTTAGACATCCATGCCATTCTCTGACCTAGTGCTCTAATAATGATTAATAGCAGTAGATCTAGAAGTAATTGTTTAGTTACCATTTCTAACTTCCTCTTCTACTTTGTTC
>WHYT01013607.1:16856-46641 GCA_009806455.1 Tetrax tetrax | reverse complement strand
GTCTTTGGCCAACAGTAGCTGCTTTTATTGGAACCAAGGTTACTGTTTAAGGAATATAGTTGATTTACCTTAATTTGGTTTTTGGCCTCACTTCACAGAAGGAAGTGAAGAGGAAAGAGTCAGTGCGTGTTCAGAAATCTCTATGACATGGCTGGCAAGATCAACAGAACAGAGATTGGAAGCTTTTCCTTAGATAACAAACACATAGGTGACAGTGAAAACCAGTATATTAATGTTAGTATAATAGAGCTTTTGGCAAAGAAGTAGTAGAATGTATGGGTCTGCAAGTAAGTGAATTAAGATCAGGCAATGATTTACATTTGGACAAATCCAAAGCTTAAGGAACAACTGTAGTGTGAATAGTTACTGAAAAAGACTAAAGGAGGATAATTTTGGTAGAACTGCTAAGATTGACTATTGTAATATAAACCAGTAGCAGGATATCTGTAATGCAAATCCATAGAGGGACTGAATTTTCAGTTGGAAGCATCCAGATTGAAATGGTAAATCTGTGATCTGTCAATCTAGAGATTACAAAAATGAATGACTGTCAAGAAAAAAAAATAGAGAAAAGGGAAGAGATCATGAACATAGTTTTAAAAATTTGGCTTTTATTTTTCTTTGTATGATTTTTATCTGATTAAAGCAGTTCAAATCATTACTAGTAGACTTAATAATCATACACTTAAATAAGACAAGAAATCATAGTATAAAGATTTGAAAAAAGTCAATGTCTCAAATTTCAAGAACACAAGTCTGTATCATTCTACTGTTTGCATTTTGTATTTGCACATATCATCATTTTCATCTTGCAAAGGTTTTTGTGAAACAGAACTATGCCACTGTTATGCAAACATTTAAAAAACTCAGATTAATCTTCAACTCATATGGTTTATTCATCCATTTAGACATCCATGCCATTCTCTGACCTAGTGCTCTAATAATGATTAATAGCAGTAGATCTAGAAGTAATTGTTTAGTTACCATTTCTAACTTCCTCTTCTACTTTGTTCCTCAGAATTTGAATCATTCTAGAGAAATAATTTTTACCTGTCCTATGGGAGACATGTTTCCTTGGGAATCTAGAGGAGTTGAGGCTGTGGCTACCTCTTGGTAAACTGTAGATACCAAGAAGTGAACTAGTGAATAGTTCTTGAACAATTATTCATATACTCTTTGCTGTGATACAAAACCTAGGTTTTCAGAAGGCAGATTTCCTCAGTGTTCTGAGTGGATAACTTGTTAGATCATCTTGACCAGCCCTAATTTATTGCAACTTTTGAGCTGGCAGATTTTATTGCAGATTCCTTTCCTACCAACTCCTTAAAAAAAGAAATTTCTATTGACTGCACCTTTCTTCCACTTGGGTTATACAGGCCTCCAGCCACCCTCCCGGTGAAGTATGATTGGATGATGTAATTTAGAGGTGGATTTGACCCCAGCAGCCTTTATGCTTTGACACTGATAGTCCTAAATCTCACAAGTAGTCATTTTGATGGAAAATACCATGAAGCAGAAGATGGAAAAAAAAGGCTAGAGCTTGATCCACAGTCCCAGATTTATTCTGAGCTCAGCCTGGTAGGGTACTGTGACTAGTTTGTGCCAAGTATGATTTTATATACTTTGTCAAAAAGTGCTTCCATCTAACCAGGTATTTTGCAAGATTTAGCTTCATGGCAAGCCTGTAATAATTTTTGTTTATTTTGTGGTGAAGTCTGATTTCATGGTTAACACTGAACTATGGGTAAAATTATTTCTGTATAGTACATTATTACTCACTCGATGCTGAGGTCTTTGAGTGTGTTGAGAAGCCTAGTCAGGATGGGAAAACATGCAAAAGGGTATCCTGCTGCTGCAGAAGACAAATTTATTTAGTCAGAAAAGATTGGCCAGCTTAGCCATTAAAATGATTGCACTCACATAACTGCCTGGTCTGCTGTTGCTTCATGGCTTTAAGTGTTGTAGCACAGTGGTCTAAATCAACGGCATCATAAAGTTATTACTAAACTTGTTTAATAAGACACTGTTAGAAGTGAAGTACTTGTTTCTCGCTCTATTTATACTTTATTGGATCCTGTACTACTACAAGTAACAAATTGACAGTTGCTTTTTCAGAGGAAGAAATAGTTAATGTTCTTGTTTGTTTCTTCTCACCATTGTTTTTTCTTTGGCATCCGCACTCAGTCATTTGGCCTAAGATCAAGAAATGTATGTGGAAGACATTGTTCAAACTGGGCCTTTCATAAGAATGGCATAAGGAGGAAATGTGGTCCTGGCTTACAGTTTTACACACTGAATAGAATAGTTACAGTCCAAGGGAGAGATTCACTGATGCCACTAGTTGATTGCAATCTCCATATATCTTCTTTCTGTTTGAGACACTTTCAGATTTGTCAAAATTAGTATCCCTTGTTTGTCTTTCTCTTGACACTGTACTGTTCGCTGTTAAACTTGCGTGAAGAACTGATATTGGCTTCTGGAGATGTTACTTTTCCTGTCTATCTTTACTTTATTTTGCTATTTAATATTGCCAGGATGGGGCAGAAAGACTTTCATGCTTTTGAAATTTGTGAATCGGTTGTGCAATTTGAAAAAAGAAATAAACCAACTGATTTGGACAGGAAGACAACAAGAAATTATTGAGACACTACAGGTAATTTAATTAAAAATAGGATTTTTATGAGCAGTGTTAATGTGTGCTACCTCAGCTAACCTGACAATAAAGGTTTTGCAAGCTACAATGACATCTGGCACAGAATCACACGTAGGAATTATGCAGAGGCAATAAAAGGTACTTAATTAGCATTGCAAATAGTATTCCAACATTTATCAGATGTCTGCAAATTTGCATACACATACGTAATTACATAATTTGCAGCTGTTGTGTTTGTTCCATAAGACCTTGTTACTTTATTAGTAGAATATGTAAATCAGGAATTAATCCCTTTTATCATCTACTTTCTTAGTAGTCCATAAATATGTGGCAAATCATAGCAACTTGCTACAGCTCTTTTATGTGGACTTTCTCATCTGGAATGGTGTGGAAAGAACCTGTATCCCCTGCCTTACTTAGCTCTAACAATCTTTTAAGAAGTTTGTAAATGCATCTTGTTTATTATCAGTTTTTTACTCCCCATTCATCTCTGAAACCTTAGTTTGCAGGGTCATGCTGCAAATCTCTTTTGATTTATTCTCTTCCAGTTTTAAAGAGATTTAAGTTAATATTTGTTCTCATTAGTACCTTTCTGCTAAGGGCAGTTATCTTATGTTACAAGTAAACAGAAAAGGCTGGGAGGGAAGGATATTTGACCAAACAAGAGTGCTACATAGGTAGCTTATTAAATTCAAGGTGAAACTGGGTAACTCAGATGCCTGAAAAGCAAAACTGGACCAAATTATTACCTAGAAAAAATATTGCTCAATATAACTTCTTATAAATCCCTAGTGTATAAGATTTCTTTGCCTGGATAAGATTGGATGATTTTCACTTATGTACCAACAGACAGAGACATGAAAAATGCTTACCCAAACCAGTTTTCTTAAAATACATTGAATATTGGCTGTTATTGTATTGGCTATATTAATACTTCTGTAGCACTTTTCTTGTATTTGGCTCACGGGAGTTTCCAGAGATATAGTCAATTAACAACAGGTAGTTCTGGCTACAGATTTTTAAACACACTGTTAAGCCAACTGAAGTAAGGAATAGAGAAGAATTTATTCTTTGTTTTTATTTTTTAACATGTTTTTCCTTGTGTGTTTTGAAAGTGCTTTCACAATAATCATGCCATTGTGCCTTCCACAAAGTGGAAACTTCCCCTTATGCTTGAGTCCTTTAAAGAAAAAAGTTCAAAGCAACAAGGGAGTTCAGAGCACCTTAGAAAATGGTGACTGTGCTCTCCCGCAGGAGAACTTTATTGTATCTGAGTTTAATTTTGTTTGGAAGTTGACTGGATTGTGGACTGCCAGTTCCTTTAACGCTCGTCCAATAGATGAAAGTGGTTTACAGTAATATAGCCTAAAGTATATTTTTGTTTATTGACTGTGTAATGCTTTCTCATTATTTTTTCTTGTAATCTAAATGACATGTGCTAAATGACAATCTGTTTATAGAATAAGTGTAATTAACAATTAATATATTTGTTGTTGTTTTGTCTGAGTATGATAATGGCAATTACAAATGAAATCTTTCTGCCCAGAATGACTGATCTGCCTTAGAGGCATTGGCAGCAATGGTTTTTACGGAGGGAAAGAAGTTGTAGTACTGAAAGAATGAAACAATGAACCTGCATAAATGCACAAGGCAAGAAAGGAGCAACAGATGTTTCTTTTCCTGTAAATGGAATGAATGAGCACAAGGACGAATATTGTTCTCTCTGCTGAACATGCAACTGGTAGTAGCTCTACTGAAAACAGTAAGAATGAAAATAAAATCTTGGTTCATGTTGCTATAGCTAGATCTGGTTTCTTAGAGTTGATCTTTACTTTTTAGAGAGGAGTTCGTTAAACAGAGGATGAGCTGGCATCGGCAGTACAGACAGTTCTGAGCTTTCTCTGCATCTCTCACTGCAGAACAGGAAGTTATGGGGGACTCAGATTCAGAGACAAAAATCCCCATGACTCAAGCCTAGTGCAGCCTAAATAGTCTAGGCTGGCTACTAACCGGCTGTAGATGGAGAAGGTGTCTTAGTTCAGCATCTGTTTTGCTTCTCAATGAAAGCTGCTAAAGTTGCATGGTGTCTCACTGCACCCCAGAGTTACCTGTTAAGTCGTCTTTAACTTATACTTCTCCAGATGAAGCTGAAGCCTTGGCCTTGTCACCTCTTCTGTCCTACTTCATCCACTGCCCCTCTGTACCAGGCTGGAGCTTTGGTGCCTTTTGTGTGGATTCCACGTGCGGGGCCTTGAATAATCTGTAAAATGGCTTTTGCCAGAAGAAAGGTGAGGAATGGTGCTCTGCCACAGAGAGAGAGTTGTTGTTGTACAGAAGTGGAAGATTTTGAGGATGTTGCAGACTAGCCAGGCAGGGGCTGCCTTCCTCTTTGCCTGGTGTGCAGGGCTGAGGACAGAGGCATCAGTTCTGCACCAGGGCTCCACACTGCTGCCTTGACACAAAGAAAAGCCCAGAAGCATTCCTCGATAAATTTGTGTGGCTGCGAGTCTTTCACCTTTTTCACGTGAGGTATGAGTCTTCCAGCACTGTGATGGGTGACCATTAAGGCTATTTTTTTTCATCTTCTAATGGTGCTTCCACTTTTTTTTTTATGTTTCTTGTAGCTACAACTACTAATAGGTACACTCACAGAGGACATTCCCTTGAACTAAAGATCTGTGGCATTTTTTCTCCTAATTAAGCCATGCATTTCTGAGATGTACATCAGAGCTCTTTCTTTTTAAAAGATAGGGGAGTTCCTAGTGGTTTGATCCAGGTTCTGAACTTTTTTACAGCTTGAAGAGGATTCTTCTGAAGATTGTAACTGATTTTTTTGTCAGTGCCATGCCACATCCCAAATCTGATAAATAAATTAGAAACACATGTCTTTTGTCAAATAAATAAATCTGATGCAACAGAGTGGAAACCTGGAAAATCAGACTTTTGCAGGCAGCAGGCTGCCTAGAGGAATTGACAATATAATGTCCTCTGCAATGCTGAGATCAGACAGGAGTTGACTCACAACCTATGACCATGTGTCTGCATTTCTTAGGGCTTATTTAGAAATTTCAGCTTGACAGAGGCCTATCCTGTTCTAGCCATGGCTTTTTTCCTCCCTGGACATTCCTTTGCTATTAATAGTAAAGGAAATAGTATATACAAAGTCACTTTTTATTGAGCTGTTGAAAAGAAACTGTAGTTACACATGTTTCTGCAGCAGCTGGCACAGTCCTGGTCTTGTCTGTCATCTCTAGATACTCTTGTTATATGAAACACCAAACTTATGTTATGCGAGCCAAAGAAATAATTTCCTTCCTTTCAGTCAGGAGTAGATGGCGGAGAAACTCCACTATCAATTTAATTCATCAGCTTCACTGGCTGTATTTCAAATTTAATAGTTTTCAAATATATTTATAATTTGCTACTAAGAAAATTAAAATAAAATTCACAAGCATCTTGCCAAAGGCAGCATTCAATACAAACTAATCTGCACCTCAGGAAGAGATTAAATTTTTTTTTTTGTTCATAACTGCACATAATTAGTGTGTCTGCAACAAGCATGTAATTTTTTTTTATCTGTGAAGAATTTGGCAGGGGGAATACATCATTACCTGCACATCTAATAATGTGCAGTGCTACAATTCATTTTGTAAGATGCCATGCATACTGAAGAAAAACATTGACTTTATCTCTCTTTTCGTTTTTTTTTTTTTTTTTTTAATAGGCATAACAGAAGCCTAGCAGTCTGAAGCAGATAAAAAATAAGGATGGGCAATATGTTGGAAAGGCATTTATATAAACAGTCAACAGTAGTGAACAACAAAATCCACTCCCAAGATCCAGTGAATATCCTGTTCAAAAGACTGGAAATGTTAGGCAACAAAAAAAGCACGTTCTGGTTGCCATCCAGCAACTTTAAATATGGATCTGTAAGTGGTTTTATGTATATTATTTTACAATAGTATTAAAAAAATGACAGAAGACTGTCATTGGACATGACTAAACTTATAATTGCTCTCTACTGTTGGCCTTTGGACCAACTTCATACAATCTCTCAAACACACAACTTTACTATGAAATGGAGTTAGTTATCTTACTAAAGTATGAATGTAACTGTGGACAGAATTATTTAGAAGCAGCAGCTACGGGCATAGACCAGCACTGAGAAATGCTCAGATTAATTTAGATACTTGAAAAAATGAGCTTTTGATAAGGAGGAAGATATCAGATTGAATTGTATGCTGGAAAAGTAAAAGTATGTTTGAAGAAGACAAAAATGAAGAGAACAAAAACTCATTGAGGAGATGTTTTCTGAGAGTAACTAGGAGAAGAACTTATCAGTAGAGAATCCCTCTCTCTGTTGGGTACAATTCTTCAGAACACTTTGCTTCAAGGGACCAAGACCCACGTGGCCTTTCAGAGGCGTTTCTTGGCACCAGATTTGTTTTTCTTGCAGTCACCGAAGCCTCAAGTCTATTCCTGAAAGCCCCCCCCAGGCTGTAAGAAGCCCCACATGCAGACTTCTTGTCAGCCATGACATGAGCGGGGGAGTGGGTGTGCCAGGAAGCACACCATGAATATGGCTGTTCCTGCATTCCCTTGAATATAGCATAGATCCACACTTTGAATTTGAGCCATACATGTAACTTAAGCAGAAAAATGCAATTCAAATTATTATATTCCTTCTTCACATTTGTTCATTTGTTCTTCACAGTTGCTCTGAATATGAAAAAGAGGAGAGAAAAGAAAATGTTCTGAAAATAAAATGTGTCAACAAGACATTTCAAAGAAAAGGAAGTTCTGTAATTAAATACCTGAGATGAAATACTGAAAACTCTCCAGCTGTTAAAAATCCTGTATTAAACTCCAGAGTTGTAAGTCCCTTCTTCAGACGAGGAAGTTCAATGAGTCCAACCGCACCATCATGAGACCAGTGGTGGAAACCAGTCTTCCTTGCTGAGGGGAATGGGCATTTCTCCTGTAGACCATGACTGTTCTGCAGAATCTAAGGTAATGGTTTTTAGAGGAACATATATATATATTATTCCTTTGGGTTGTTAAGACTGTTTCTAGCATATAAACCAAATTCTACAGTTATCTTACTATGAATGCAATAAAAAGGGGGAATTTCTTTTTTTTTTTTTTTGTCTTAATGGATGCTAACATAGTGTTTCAGTGTTTATGGGAGTACCAGAGAAAATAAATTAATAAGTTTATCCAGTCTGGTTAGATGAATTGGCTGCTGCCCATCTACAATGGGCATAGCCTATGACTTACCAGAGGTATAAATGGTTCCATATTCTCTCATAACTTCAGACAGAGAATGTAGCTATTCTCCTGTATATAATATATGTGATAATAACTATTAATGTATGTTGGATGTATGTGTGTGTAACGTTTTTGTTTTGCATAGTTTTTGTAACATCTGATCACATGGCAAAAAAGAGCATATACAATAATGTTGTAAGATCAATATCCCCTTTAGCAACTTACACTGAGAGCTTTAAAATAAAAGCATTTACACAAAATTTGAAATAGAACAGAACAACCATTTTTTTTTCAGGAAAATATCTTTTGTGCTCATAAGAAAATATTACCTGATTGTCCAAAAATCCTCTGTTAATTTCTACTGCATGTGTGCATTTTTCTTCTCCTATTAGAGCTTTTTAGAGCTTTTATTATTTTTTTTATATATATTTTTAATGAGTATCTCTTGAGACTAATAATACAAAGTAATTTTTTTTTGCTGCAGTTTTTGGGAATATCAGTTGTCATCCATAAGCAACCGGATTTTGACAGGCTGAATGTTATACATTGGGAATTAAAAAAAAATTGCAGCACTCAAAATAATGAGTTGCTATGTAAAATCATTGCCTTAATTCCCATTTCTCTTTGTTCTTTCAAATGCTGCTTTTCCTTTCCATTGACTAGGAATGTTTCCCAAGTTTTCTCAGGAACTGATATTGTGCTTAGGAAGTAAAGCTATAAAGAATTTAAAAGCAATGTTTATTAAACAAAAAGCATCCTAGACAGCTCTGCCATTTCACTTTTTTTTCCTTTTCTTTTAATTTACTCAGCTGATGCAGTAACACACAAATATTGGAAAATTAAACATCTTCAAATAAAACTGCTACATATTGAAGTTTTACTAAGGGAAGGTCCATAACTTTAAAAATGCTAAAAGTTGACATATGTTTTCTTCCATAATTAATGTAATTAGATACTAGATACATTTTGAGGATTTTAGAAGACATTTTAATCTGAACTCTCTGTTTCATTACCTGAAAGGGGAGCAGTTATTTTGAGATTTTGGACCAAAAAAAATGCTTGAAATTAATGGTGTTTTTGCAGAAACAGAAACTCCTGGTAAAATTTCTCAGTCAGACCTGAAACTCAGGGAACTATTTAGTGAGATAAATACCAACAAACTGCAAAATTACAGCCCATTCCTCTGAGGTTCTATACACCAACAGTTAGCTTTAAGTGATTCAGTCATGACTAATTGCATGATACCACTCCTGATCTTTAACATTCCAATCAACCTTAGTTGTGCTATTTATACATAATTTATCTCTGTTTATGGTTTTATGTAATAACTGTGCCAATCTTAATTTCATTAAAATTGACATGGAAATTGTGGAGGCTTTGCCACATAATTTTTATTTTTTAGATTCATAAAGATAGAAAATAACTGCAGGCTTGAATGTTGAGAAGTGCTGAGAGCTTGACTTCAAGGCTGGTCAGGCACAGTCTGTTTGAAGATCCCCTGCAGCCAATGCAAAGGCTTCCAGTGATCTTTTGGTGTTGCTAAAAACCTATTTTCTTTAATGACAAAGCCTGTTTAAGATATTAGTTTCTCTTTCATTTCTCCACTTCCTTATTTTTGCTCTCCAGGCTCTCTTTCCACTGCCTCTGTGTAGCTAACTGTCTTTTTGTTAAGCAGCTGGGAAGGAGAAAGAGGAAACCAAACATCTCTGCATTCCAAACATGACCAGTTGGGTTGGGCAACTTGGAGTAGTGTGAAGTGCAGTGGGGCAGTTGGACACTGGTCAGCTGTATCAGCCTCATGCATTTGAGCTTATGATACATGCCGAGAGGCAGGCTTGGATGCTATTAACTCAGTGCTGTTGTGACTGCTGAAAAGATTGCACTGTGCTTCCCTGCCCTCTAAGGCATGCCAGTCTCTTTGGAGACAGCTCTGGGATCAGTGGATCATCTTCTATGGAGCAGGTATGCCGTGAAGCTGATAAATCCATGGCTGTCAATTAAACATGTGGAGTCCTCATATAGTACACAGGAAGAGCTAGGTACCACAGAGTGACAATGATAGGACCCACTAATACAAGGGGGGATTTGCAAAAATTGGTAACCCAAGATGTATTATTCATCTGATTCTCTGACTAATGAATTGAGTTGGGTGCCTTCTTGAATGTGAGAACCCTCAGACAGGGTTGCCCCTCTTGGAGTCAACCTTCTAAATCATGTCAGCTTTTTTTCAGTAGTCCATGGCCTAGAGATCCAACCTTTTTTTTTTCCTTTCTAGTGAGCAGCATCTCTTTTAGTTCACCATTCATTTCTCTAACTTCTGGCTGTGGTTTGTGCGGGTGGTATCCTTCACTTCCTAAACAGTGTCACAGTTCCACACTTCTTTTTGTGAGGCTGATAGATATAAAGTCCTAAATGTGTTTGAAGCATGCTGACAAATTCAGGCTTTTTTTTTTTTTTTTTTTTTTGAAATAGCTGTTTCCAGTCTAGATAAATATTGTAGAGGGACCTCTAGACTGTTGGTTTGTGCTACTGCTCTGCACAGCTTTTTAGGGGTGGAAGGGATGCTTTTAAAAACACCGGACAGTAGAAATAAAGTGGTTTAATAGTCTAGGGGTATAACACTGGCACGAGACACCTGAACTGAATTTTCTGTTTCACTTCAAGCATGTTGACATTTGTGGGTTCAAAACTGGCTGATGTTAATTCTGGATTGAAAGGTGCTGAGTGGCCTGGTGCAGTGGCTCTGCTCCTGGGAGCATGCAAAGCTTGTAGTGCAAGTAACCCTGCTGCTTGAGCTACTTCTTTGTGGTGCTCTCCCTTTCTTCATGAACTTGTGGCTTGCATGACTCCTAGTTTAGGGATCACTGTTTTGCACTCCATTTCGTGGGGTAGATGTGCTGCCAGGATTGCCTGTCTGCCTAAATCCAGTTCAAGATGTCTCTTCAAAACATTGAGTCTACATCTAGAGCCAAACTTTTTGATTTAGACTCCTTTTAGCCTAAACTGAATGTTAACTATAGTCTGAATGAATGGCTCCCAGCTGTGAATGTATCGACTGAAAGATGAACCCTGAAGTAACTCATTGCGAGTTTCAGGCAGAATCTAAGTTTAGTTGTGGGGGGAAAAAAAAAAAACAAATACAAAATGTTTTCAATTTTATGATTTCAGAGATAACTTCCCAGTAGGAGTTGAAGCCATACTCCTTAATCCATGTTTGTGTACTCAAGTCATCGACCTTGGTTTTCAAATATCTCCTAAAACATCAGCTCTGGAATCATCATCAGGGAATGACTGAGTACTGAGCCTTTCCAGATACACTCTGCAATATAGATTTCTAATGATAGGTCAGATATCCCTTAAGGAAGAATGGCCTACATTTTTGCCTTTTTTGACTGTGAAATCATAAAGCACGTATACTATTTGAACAACATAAGTGCAGGCATAAAATATTACCAGATGGTTATTGGTAGAAACACTTCTGTCAATATTTGAACACAAAATGCTTTCTACTTGTGAGTAACTCACGGTTTCGGAGGTTGTTCTAAAAACAATTTGTTTTGACCTCATGAGCTGTTTAAGCCCAGTGGCTCTCATTTTTGAGTTAGCAATAGATAGGAAATGATTTCCTTGTGTAAAAAAAAGATACTGGATCCTGCAAGGTATACATATTGAGGTGTTAAAATAACTTCTGAGAAGCAGTAGTTTGTGCTTGTGCAACTATCTTTCAACTACTGCTTTTGTGTGAAGCACAAAAGAGCTTAGGCCAGATTTGTTTTCCTTTCAATATGCTTGGCCAAAGCACTCTGTGCTGAAGAACTGCAGGCAGCATACGGTGGTTTTCAGTTTCACAAGAAACTTCTGGAGCTTTGTATTGGCCTTCGGCAGCTATGATTCATTCTTCAGCATTGTACAGTTATTAATACTGGATTATACATACATATTTTAGGAAATCAGATGCACTTGGCTGCTGAAGTAGCCTGTTGTACCAAAGATGAGTACTAAATGCCACATTATGCATGTTATTAGATTATTTTTTTTTTCTTGTGCATACCTTAATGAGGAAACAAATAGTTTTTAAACTTTGGATCTCAAACTTTTTCCTTAAAAAAAGAGATATTAATATATTATGCATGAATATTAAAAGAGGTGCAACACATTGTAAATAGTCTGCATTAAACTTCATCACAGTCTGTATCAGTTTGCTGGGGTGTAAAGTGATGGAAAAATGAATTTTGTTTGAAATGATTTTAGTTCACCTATGAAATACCTCTTGGGGTAAGTGAGTGCCTAGAAACTTATGTTTGCAGAGCAAGTGGGAATCTGTTAGAAATTACCTCTAGATAAGGTGTATGAGCTGTGTAATGAAATGCTTTCAATACCACAGAACATTTGTTTTTAATATAAAAGTAGCTGGACATGGGGATTGTCTCCCTGAAGTAGTTCTTGGACAGGTGATTTTCTGCCAGTAAAAATGTTCTCTAAATTTTTCTTGAACTGGTTTCCAATTCCTGCAAACTAGTTATTCTGAGGTACAAAAATAAATTCTGACATTTCAATTTTTAACATTTACCTTATCTATTTTGTAAAAAGAAAAGTATTAACTTGTGCATGCAGACCTCTAAAAACTCTAAAAGCCTATTATTTTGTCCCTGATGAGTAAGTGGATGCTTAGGGGAAAAATACGAGGAACAAGACAACTGTGGATTGGCTCTTCCTCTGGACTAATAATTTCTGGCAGGTAGAGAGACATGGCAGCCACACAGCCAGGAGACCTACTTGACTGAAAGGAGTATCTTTTCTTTCTCAATTTAGTATCTTGAGGTGGTGACATAAGTTGAGTTTGTCCTAACGTCCTGTTAAGAAAGACGTTAAGAATTCAGTCGGGTTTCTTGACCATCACCAGTCTCTTTCTGATGGTCACCACAAAACTTTCTACAGAGCCACACAGACTTTCAAGCTTGTTTTTCATATTGCAACATGCTCTAAGGTTGTGTGGCTCAGAATCTGCATCTTAAGTCTTCTATGTCAACCTGGAGGGTCATAACTGTGGTCTAGGTAACTGGCCTAATATTCCAAGAGTGACAGAGTTTAAACACCAAAATTAAAGAGGTGAAAAGACTCATCAAAACTGGAGACACATAAAACTGAATTCTGCTGGTTTGTGTATTATTTAGGAATTGCAAACATAACGTTTCCCTCATGGACATTTATAGAGCTGTTGTTTTGGTCTTACAGAGTAGAGTCCATTCAAATAGAAATCTTCGTATAATTTGCTCATCAAGGGGATGAGCATGTTTTTCTCCCCTGTAATTTCTTTAAATTTAAGATGTATCTGCCCAAGTAGCTGTGAAGCATGCCAGTCCTGAAGGCATCAAAGGCACAGGACATTTTATTGCTAACAGTTTAACAAGGATAGCATTCGTTAGTTTTGTCTTTTCCTTTTCCATCTGGCTTACTTTTGACTTCTGCACCATTGTTATCCTCACATAAAATGATTTCAGCTGTACTGATCCTTTCTCATACACGAAAAAACTTCCTGGCTACTGTAAATCATCATCAAGGCTAATTCCCTTATAAGTATGGAGCTTCTGTTTGGATTAAAGCACTGAACAACGATTCAGCCCACTTAGATTTATTCATTCTTTCAGCTTCTATATTCCAGTCTCGGAGGCAGCTTTGGAAGGCTGTGACTATTTTGATAGCCTGTCATTATATTGTTTTGATCCCTCATATACTTCAGTGCTTAACCTGATTATTATTTATGTCAAAACCAGTAAATGAACAGCTTTACATTCACGCTTTTAGGATAGTTTTTACAGTCTGACAGCTTAGTCAGTATTCATGATTTCCCTCTCCAGAACACTTACTCCAGTGCTTATTGAAGGGAAATTCATGGTAAGTTAGCCAAGAAAATAAATGCAATGATAATGGCATAATTACTTCTGAGGTAAAATTTCTGAATATGTAGGTTTAATACTTTAAGATGTTGGATCCTTTGACTACCATAACTTAAGAGAGATTTAAGACTCAGCTCTCTGAAGAAGAGCCCAGCACTTTGCAGAACTGGCACCTTGGTGAGCATTGTTTGATTTGCTGTGTTGGCAACTTATTCCCTGACTTTTGTTTTCTTGGTTATCTTCTTTTCTGGACTATCCCACATTGCACTCTCATTTCCCTTTTTATTTTAGGCAAAGGTCTGTGTATCTCAGAGTATGACCGCAGTGAATACATCTATTGACATAGCCATGTCAGCTAAGAGTCTGAAATCGTGTAATCTCTGAGGCCACTGGAACTGCTAGTGTAAATGTTGTTATACCAACAAAAGAGAGTTAATTTCACAGATATGTGGGGCTTGTGCTGTGATAGAAAGCATAGCTTTCTTGCCACAGCTACAGTCATGCTGGATGTGCTCTGTTGGTATAGAGTATCGTTATAATTCCTCACCTATAAAATGCAGTGCTGTGATCATTCTGATGGTTCTGCCCAAATCAAATGGGCTTTCTCCATAGTCTGTCAGTAACTACTCTGTCAGTCAAAACAAAAAGTCCAGCAAGTTGTACAAGCCTGTTCTGTAAAATACACCATTCTTTTGGACTGTGGAGTCTTAGCAAGATTTTACTCCATTTCCTACCAGGAATGCTAAGTAGACTCCATAAAATCAGTGAATACTGGAGTAAGACACCACAGTGATTTTGCAGCAGGGGCTGTGTTCAGCACATTAATTAGTATCAGAAGATACAGGCATTGAAGCTTCTAGGCCTGTGATGTGGTTGTAGTTTTGCAGAGGTGTCTGTTCAGTGCTGAGCTTCATCACACTTTGATGATGAGCATCTGTTAAATAGAAATCTCTGGTAAATGAATAATAATAATAGGAGAATAATAATGTTTTTGCAAGGTGAGGACATATAGCTCAGCTGTTGAGGAATTAGTTGGACCTCGCTGAGTCTTCAGGCAGTTTACCAGTGCAGCAGTGAACTGGGTCAACTCTTTTCTTAGCTCAGTTTATTTCCCCTTAATGCTTTCTGGAGAGCCAAGCTCCTCTAAGCACAACACACTGTCAGGAAATGGATGGTAGAGGTTTTTTGCAGGTGATCCTGATGCATGTAACAAACAGTGACCCCATCAGCGGAGTACCTCACTCTTCTGAGCCACCTGAGCACCTGCTGCGTGGGTGTCATGACTGAACCCTTCCTGAGTAATTCAGCATCATTGAGTTTTGTTATTTTCCTTGTGCTTGTTTAGATTCTGTGAATAACACAGGCAATAATATTTAGTTGTTGCTTCTTCTGCCTCCATTTCTAATACATTCCAGTCTGACCGCTCAGAATGAGCAGCATAAAGTCATGCGTTCCCTATCAGCACCTCACCATCTCTGTGCTGTACCAACACACCTGGCTGGCCTGGAAAACACCTGTCACACATAGCTTGAAACGTTCATGACTGAGGTTAAAGTATTTGTTAAGGATTATACTGATGAAAACTGCTGCCAAATATATTTGCTTTAAGAGGTTCTCAGGAGCTGGACAAAATTATTTGATTCCAGTTGCATGTTGTGTTTTCATTGACACCTCATTAAGGTGAAATGAAGGGACATAGTTGATGCTTTTGCACATTTGGTGTTAAAGGCTCTGTAAAACTGGCTGACTGCGGCAGGAGTATGTTGATTTGTATAAAGAAAGGCTCACATAATGCAGGATATACAGGAAATGGAATTACTGGTCTACTGGCAACTGAGTACTGATGGACATGTGATGGAAAAAGTTGAGATTATTTTACTGGGTGCGATGGAGGGTGTAACAGGGGAGGTGAATAGACCGTGGCAGTATTCTAGAGGCACAAATTTAAGATGAAAGCTATATATTGTAATAGTGAAATGAACAGAATGAAGTGAACCATTCTTTAAAAGTAATGCTTCTCATAGTGTTATGAAAACATTAAAAGATGTCAGTGAATAGAACATGTGATGTTGCCATGATCATCCTTTAAGACAGTCTTTACCACTTCTCTTTCTTGTAATTTTTTTTTTTAACCTGAGCTTCACTTGCCTTTCTTCATTACTGAATCCATTGTAGTCTATGTGGATAAATTTGTGAAAGATGCCTTTGGAGAGGTCTGTATGAGTAAATAGAATGGGATCATGGCACCAGCTTAAGCACTGGCCTAAGGACCTGCTTAGTTGTTAACACAGTTCCTGACATGATTTTTGGCCATGCTAGATAGCGCTCTCCTAGATAATGTGTGAATATATAGAGCTTTTTCAGTAGATAGTTTGGATGCAGCCACTCTGTCTTGGAAGAGAAATGTGTGCATATAAGCCAGACCACAACGCTTAGTCTCAGAGACAAAAAATATTGTTTACCTGATTTTAGTTATTTGTAAATATGCAGCTGCTAGTTCCAAGTAAAAATGAGACAGAGATCTGGCTAGTTTTTTTTGCAGTGTCTCTTTCTTCTCGTCTTAATTGCTCTAATCTGTAGATGGAGATCTTGTCTTTTAACATTAGTGGTAGGAGAAGGGAAAAGAGATTGTGTTTACTGAAGAAGGGAAAAGTGATGTACACATCTTCTCTTATCTATGTGGAAATTTCCACAAAGAGGATATGAAATAGCATGTGGTTTATAAAGGATGATGGGATCATAGAATACTCCAGATTGGAAGAGACCCCAGGTTCCATGCAAGCAGAGCCACTTATGAGATCAGACCAGGTTGCTTAGGGCTTTTGCCAATCAAGTGTTGAATATCTCCAAGGGTGGAGGCTGCATATAATCATAGCCTCTCTGGGCAACCCGCCCTGTTGCTTGACTGTCCTCACGGTGAAAAAGATTCTACTTATGTTCAGTCTGACCCTCTCTTGTTTCAATTTTTAATTATTGTCTATCTTCCCACTATACACTACTGTGAAGAACCTGACTCCATCTTCTTGATAACCTTCCTATGAGTACTAGGGAGCTGCTGGTAGATCTCCCTCAAAGCTATCTGTTCTCCAGGCCGGAAAAGCTCCAGTCCTGCAGCCTCTGCTCCCAGGATGAGTGCATCAGCCCCTGACCAACTGAGTGGCCCTGTGCTGAACTCGTCCCAGTTTGCCAATGTCTGTCTTGCACAGGAGAATCCAAAAGTAAATACAATACATGATGCCATCTAATGAGTGCTGAGTAGAGTGGCATAAATACTGCACTTGATCTACCAGCTATGTTCTTGGTAATACAGCCCAGGATGCTGTTACCCTATTTTGCTGCCAGGGTGCACTGTGGACTCATATTAACCTCACTGTTTGCCAGGACCCTCAAGGCCTTTTCTGCAGAACTGCTCTCCAGTAAGAAACCTTGAAGAAGGTTGCTTCTTTCCAGGTCGAGGTTTTTGCATCTCTCCTTGCTAAAGAGGCCTTGAGGCCCATTCCTCCAGTCTACGTTGGTCTCACTGAATGCCAGCCCTGACCTTAAGTGTATTGACTGCCTCCCAATTCAGTGTCATCTGTAAACTTGATCAGAGTATACTTCATCATCTCCTCCAGCTCATTGATAAAGACACTAAACATGACACGTCCCAGGATAGATCCCTGTGGTCCTCCACTTGTCACTGTCCTTCAGTCCTTCAGTTAGAGAATTACCCATTAGTCACTACCCTATGAGTCCTGTCGTCTCAAAAGTACTACAAAATCTCCATGCAGAGGGAACTAACTTTTTCTGTAGTTGTAGGGTTTCTGGGAGACCTTTTCCAGTTCATTTGCAAAAGTTTAGGCGAATAGATAAATGATAATCCATTATGCCTTTCCCATGGCATATGGAAGGGGATCAGAATTACACAACTATGTAGACCTATCATGAAGCTGTGCTGCTTGAATGGGACTTGATTCTGAATAATCACTGGTTACATTGAGTAGTGTCTAGTGAAAGTCATCAAACATGCCTTATAGTTGGTGACAAAGATTTCAAAGCCGCAAAATGAACCTACACTATTTCCACTTCCTGGAAAGATAATTAACTATTCAAATCCCCTAGAGGAGTAATAACTTCAGTTTGTTTTGATCTGATCTAAACTGTTACATTTTCAACATCTGTTTGTACATCTCCTTTTGCAAATTGTTTTATGTTTTAAAATTGGTGCTGTATTGTTGTCCTATTGCCTTCTTCCTTTTCTGACTCTTTCTCCCCTTTTGATTGCATACTTTATACTACTCAGCTGGTATCCTGGGCAGTATTTACTGAGAGAGAATGTCCAGTGTGGACCTTTTCTTAATATGCATTACATTCTCGGTGACATGTCAACTGATAAGTATTGCTTGGGACCAAAGGTGTCTGATTAAAAAAAAACTCTAGTAAGTGACATAGTGCCCTTGACGGTGGGTTAATGGTGGTATCTAATTTTTGTTAGTGGAGGCAGCCATAAGGAATTGTAAGAGTGCAGTAGCTGGCTGAGAATGAAGGCCACAACAAAAATGTATGTGGAAATGCCCAAAAGAGGAATTGTGTTTCTGTCATGGGAAAAGAAACAAGCTTTTTTGGGGGCAAGTTGAATAAATCTTCCTTAGAGTCCTAAGAGAGCTTCTAAGATATTTTATTTACAAAAATACAACACGTCTGCTCTTTTTTATTTCCAAGTGTAAAGAAAATTAATAATAATAAGGGCATTTTGATATCTATAGGAATCTTGATGGGTACATGATGTATAATAATGGAGATATATTTAGCTGTTTCATTGCTTTAATTGTTGCAGAATATACAAGGTTCAGCTTGGACCATGTGAATCCTGTGGCATAATGTTTCTCTTTGTTCTCCAAGTAGAGTAATTGGATATGTCATCTGTGCTGCAAACTATGGCTGTGAGTCACCTAACAACATGGGCCAACTCCATCTCTGTAGTAACACAATTAACTGTCGGGTGAGCTTTTCTATTGTGTTGTAGCCCATACAGTTACTTCAGTAGATGATAAGGACTTAATTAACTGACTTTGACTTTTCGGCATAGTTTCTTTTTCACTTCAAATAGCTTTTCTGCTGATCAGTAACATATGTGAACATTGACCATATATTACTAAACTGTGTCTTTCTCCTTTTCTCTTTCTTATATGGCATCCCTTTAAATATCTAAAACAGAAAAGCATATATCATTGCATCTAACGTGACCTCTTTGTCCTTTTGTTCCGTCCCTCACAGAGTCATTTTGGTACATTCTGTCCTCCAACACAGAAACGTGAGGCATAAGCGTCTCCTTTAGCCTTGATGTGAGAACAAGTAGTACCCATTAACATTAAAGGGATTTCAACATATGGCTTGAAGTTTCCCCAGAGATACTATAGAAATTTAATTGAGGTCATCATTAATTTTGATCGTTTCCTTCAGCTAAACATTGAGCTAAAGTGTTCTTTTTGAAATGCCTGGTTTCTGCAAAGGTATGTATTTCAACTGTCTTTTAATTAATTCATTTTCTCCCTGATGAAAGTATGAATTAGACGGAATGGGACCATTTAGTCAGTGGAAACAAATATGAAGCGTACTTCTGAGTTTGTGTGATGACTCTGGGTAGTCAGCAGTTAGAGAGGTGCATTTTACTTCTGTGGATTGAAGTTGCAGTTGTCTGAAGAGCAGTTGAAGAGTTGAAGAGCAGTTGTCTGCTCTGCCCTTCTGCCAGACATCACTGCCTGCTTGGCAGGCCATTTGCCTACGCTTCAAGCAGTCCAGACTGCAGTTCAGCACTTCACATTGCTGCTGGTAGGTTTGCACGATTGGGCTGGGGTGTGCCCTTGGGATGGTAAGGTGCAGTCACATCTTCTGCCTCTGTTAATGAGAGTTCAGAGCAGTGTAGGTGGAATCAAGAACAGTTAAGGACTCCGCCACAGTCCTCCAATATACACTTGCAACAGCAAAGAAAAAGGATTGTTCTTAACTTGGGTTGGCAAACTGAGTTAGCTAATTCAAGTAAGAACAACAGAGTAGATAATAAAGTTAAAATTTGAGCCTCGGTAGTAGAAATACTACAACTTATAGGGGTGTTTGGGAAAAAAGACAAGTAGGCTGCCAGCTGAAATTAAAGCCAAGTTGATCTAGCCTTCATTGCTCTTTCAGCAATTTGGTTTACTTGGTTTAATCAAATTAAGACTGAGAATGTTTTATTTTGTTTTGTTTTAGTGTACACATGCATTTAAAGAATTTAATTTACTTAGTTTATGATGAAGAAGATTTAAATCTGACTTTTTGTATGAAAAATCTGACAAACATTGTAGAGGTATCTCTTGTGGTAGAAAATGTGTAATAAGAACAAGATCTTTAAAATAGCAGATAAAGAAAAGCTCATAGAAAGCTGAAGCAAAACAATTCAAATTAGGGGTATGATTTTAAAGGAAGAATGTAACTACTAGAACAAAATGCTGTGAGAATGGATAGATTTTCAGTTTTCATGTCTTCAAACTGAAATTGAGTATTTTCCTAGGAGGTATATTTTAGCCCAACAGAAGTTATGTTTTAGTCAAGTGTGAGTTGCAGACAAGGTTTTTCAGTAAAAATAAGCTAATTGGTAAAATTTAAAGGCCTAGTACATAGAGAAAATTGCAGCAGATGATTTAGAGGGTTATTCTGACATCAGCATCTATATATGTGTGAAACTACTTAGAAAACGGAGCAAAGCAATGAGAAATTATAGCATTTATACTTTTATGAATAAACACCTCTGTTTGTTATGATAAGCCTTTCTGAAGTCTGTGCAGCTGGTCTACTTCTAATCTCATTTACACCCATTAAATAAACCTGATTTACTCTCTGGTGAAACCAGATGAAACTTTGTTATTTCCTGCTGATTTTTATTAGCATCTCCCACCCTATTGATGTTGATGATGTAATATTGCACATCAGATAGGCAGGGAGCATTTGGTATTAGTAGTTTTCAAGTAACAACTCCAGGAAGGTCATTTCAATGAAAAATAGAGAGTTTGCATTCCATGAACTACACAGAGCAGTCAATACTTACATGTGCTGGCTGGAGCTGTGTTTTGGTTTATGGGTACTTCCTCTCCCTGTTCAATATTTCTGAAATTTCATAAGTCTCTGGCTCATCCAGGATTACACTTATCAGTGACACCGCCACCTCAGACAGTGTTTCATTTTCAGCATTCCAGGGTTGTTGGAGTTGAGGTTTTCTATTTGATTTTCACAAAAGGAATATTTCGTCTCATTTCATCCACTGTACCATAGAGAGTGCTGCTACTGCCTGGCAAGGCACACAGTTGGCTCCTAGACATGCTGTCTCTTCTCCTACAGTGACATTATTGCTGTGAAGAAAACATCCCTCAGTGGGCAAATCCTTCTAGTTTGGGTTCCAGATTGCCACAGGTTAATACATCACAGCTGTATTAGGTCTGCCTTGGGTCCCAGCTTGTGACAATGCAGGATACCGATGCCTTCGCTTGTGAATTGTGACTGTAACCCTTACAGTGTATTGTACAGCTGGATTTACTGACCAGCATACAGACTCAAACATGTTGTATCACAGAATCATAGGATGGTTAGGGTTGGAAGTGACCTTCAAAGGTCATCTAGTCCAACCCCCCTGCAAGAGGCAGGGACATCTTCAGCCAGATCAGGTTGCTCAGAGCCCCATCCAACCTGGCCTTGAATGTTTCCAGGGATGGGGCATCCACCACTTCTTTGGGCAACCTGTTCCAGTGTTCCACCACCCTCATCGTAAAATTTTTTTTTCCTAATATCTAATCTATTATATTAGATATTATTTTTTTTTTTTTCCAAATAGTAACCAAGCTTGGACATTTAGTATTTCTAATGGAGTAGTTAGCTTCTTTCTCCTTGCTTCATTTTTAATTGGGTTAAGTGTGGTAATAAATCTGAAGCTTGTAATGATTTCTAACCTGTTTGCCTCATGTTTTCTGGGCTGAAGTACATGTAAGATTTAACTGTTTAAGAAACAGATCTGTCCTGATATTGCACAACTTTCTTCAAAGGAATCTCATATTCTCTTAGATTCTTTCTTGAAAATTCAGTGTTCTAGTTTTTATAGTCTGTTGCTTTGTCAGCTTATTCTAAAGTTTATGAATTAAGGACATGAAAGATCACGATTACAAGCTCTTCATCATACAGTTATATCAAGACAAGCAGAAGAAATGGATTTACAAAAATACTTGTGAGCACACAAAAGCGTGGGCCAAGCATCAGGCTGAGATAGGGCGGGAGAGTTGATAAACCTTGATGTGATCACAGACAGTGAAACAGTGGGAAACACCTGCAGATGAGCTCTGGTCAGTGGAAGCTGTGGAACTAAGCATGCTGTGGTTTCGTGCCTGTGTCTGTTCAAGCTGTGAATAGTATCTTGTCCGACTGCAGTCTGCCTTTCTAACTTGGTCCCAAAATTTTTTTGGTTAGCTTAGCTGTGTGCTTGAAAGAAAAACGTTGAAAGGATAAAGATGATGACACATTCTTAAAACAAATTAGGTTAGGAAGGAATTGTATGCATTTTGAACAAAGATATTCTATTTCTGAATCAACAAATAAGTGGAGAGACATCAGGTAAATATTTGAACCTTCTTTGCCTCAGTTTACCTATATATGTAAAGTATAGTAATTCTTTAGAACAACATCCTTAGTTTTAAGGATGTTTTTCAAAGCAATTTTACATGAGGTTATTTCTTGTCCTCAGTGGATATATCACAGATAAACATAATTTAAAAATACTAAGAGGGAGGTACCTAATCTAAAAGAGACTGATCTAAATGGGGCCAATGGATGATGGTAACTTTCAGTCTTTGTCAATAGTGAATCTTCCAAAAGGTCGTACAGCCAATGAAAATTGTGGTTTTGTTCCTGGTTGCTCAATAGGAAGTGAATTAAAATACTGCATCATTTTGTATGGCCACAAAACGAACTTCAAGAGCAATCCCTTTTTTTTTTCCTTCTCAGAAAGAGTCAGGTAGCAACTGAGATGTGTATTCATATGCTCATATTACTATATATCAAGGTCCACATCATCATATAACTTAGTAATAAATTTCTTTTTTAGACAAAAACAGGGATGTTTCTTGACCAAAGCTCTTTCTTTGGAACTGCTTCAAGGGCAGGCTTGTATTGATTGAGCAGGATTTCCCTATGTCTATTTTCTAAAAAACTAATGAAGCCTTTTCACAAATGCCAGTAGTCCACGACTCTGAGCATGTCAACCCTTCAAAAGAAAAAAAAAAAATGCATTTTTTAAAAGAAGCAAATACCAGGATGCTATTTCATTGGAGCAGCTGCTTTCCAATTTCTTGCTGTTTCTGCAAAAGTTTTAAAACTGCAGATTTTCTTCTCACAAAACCAACAGTCCTTGTAGTCACTGGTTTTATAACAGAATGGTGCAAAAGATCTTTTAGATCTTGCTAATTTTTCTGACTTACTGCTGTTTTTCAGACCTGCTGAAATGCTAATAATCAGTTAACTGACTCAACTGCTTTGTCAGCTGATGTGCTAAGTCTTCACCAGTGAGCTTTACTCAAGATGAGAACTGTAATACTGGAAAAAAACATTTTCAGGTTATTTCACCAATTGGCTACCGTGAGTAAAATGGTATAAAATGTCTGTTCTTGCTTCCTCACACACTGCAATCTCACAGTAGGATATAATGAATAGATGTGAAAACACAGTGTACTTGTTGTATGAGTGAGTCCAGACAGGCTGCCAAAAAATTTTGGCAGAAAAAGGCTTAGTCTTTCATATAGGTCAAAAGTCATTGAACATTGAACATTGTAACACATTGCAAAAGGCTGCTGTCCTTTAAAATTTCTCTTGAATGCTCCTGTTGCCATAGACATTTTAGTGGTCTGAATAAGGAAGTAATGGCATAATAATTAACTACCTCTTATGTAAGGTATTTCAGCCAGAGATTTCAAAGTCGTGGTTATGTCAGAACCCAAGTACGTTAAACTCCAGTGTGGATTCTTTCTTTGAGAAGTAAAGTAGCCTGAAATTGCAAAGGCTTAAACTAAGAAGGATTGAACTGTAGAGAATCAAGGCCACTTAGTTTCTCTATGAGAGCACAGACAGAAGGATGTAATGTGCTTTAGCTTGTGCTGCCTAACTGCATACCTGCAGTGAACATATTTTAACACTCCTGGATGCCTTGTGGGACAAAGAAGCAGAATAGTATCTCAAAGTAGGGAACCTGCTTCTTTTTTTTTTTATCTGCAAATAATTCTGTAACAAATTGTTAAAGCAATTTGCATTCACTTCTGCTAGATTTTCTTTTTTACACTCTCATAAGGAGGTTCTGCGAGTTAAGAACCATTGATTTCAGTGCTCTAACAGCAGTAGGCTCACAGAGCTTGCACATGATAGATTAACTTAAGCAGTTATGAATGCTTTTGTAGAATCTGCAACCTTGTGATATTAATAAGATAATATTGAAAAATCATATTAATGAGTGAGTGAAAGAGAATGGGACACATAGTAAAAGAAATCAAAAGTTTCTGGGCAAGTCAACAGGTGTTTTCTTGTTTACTTCAGAGCTGTTTGCTTTTGTTCAACTTGACAAATTAAATGGAACTATGTAATTCCTTTAAAACATCCTAATCAAAATAAAGAAAGAGAAAGACCCTCCAACCTTTAATGTTGAGTGCCAGCATCAAAACAATGCTTTGAACACCATAAGGAGATGTCAAGTTCTGATTTCAGATGAGAGGAAGGCTCCTTTGCATTCTAGCCGACCTCAGACAAGTCTGGGAGTCTAGGGGCGGCTAGACCAACCTCTTACACACCGGAGTGTGGTTTTGCTTGTATTCTCAGGAACAGGATTAAGACTCAAAATGGAGTCAAGCGCCAGATAACTTTATTTACCTGAGAAAAAGTTCGCGAATGCAAGAGAAAAGAGAGAAAGAAAGGAAAGAGAGACAAAAGAAAAGAGTTTCATTTGCAATAGTTAGCACCATGGAGCTGCAGTGTCCCGACAGCCCAGTTCACTTGGTGGGGGAACGTTCCGTCCGATGTTGATTCTGTCGATGTTGATTTCCGTCGATGTGTGTGTTCCCGTGATGTTTGTTCCCCTTTTTCGTGTTGGTTGTTTTTGTCCTTTTATTGTTCATTTCGTTGCATATTCATTGTATTCCAAGAGCTGGTTTGCCTAGCCGCACCCCTCACCTGGTGGTGATATACATGCCCATTACCTTCTCTAGGCCCCTCTGTTTTTTTCTTCTGGTCTTGGGTTTGGGCTCATGCCGGAGGGCAGGGCTAGATTTCTCAGAATCAGCTCTGCATTCAGGTTCGTGGGACAACAGGAGTTGGCTTGCAAGATAACAGGAATTGGCTGGCAGGATAACAGGAGTTGGCTTGCGAGATAACGGGAAGACTCTAGTCCTATGGTTTAACTGAAGTTCCATTGTTCAGGTGGTGGTTTGATGTTTCAACAATGTTGAGACAAATATTTGGCACAGTCTTTTACAGGAGAGTATACATAATCTCTCAAAACTAGATGAGAATTCGTATTTCATTTCCATATCTTATTTCTACTTCTGTTTTTCCCTCTGAGAGCAGAAGTGAGTCAAGTACAACAAACTAAACAGTTTTCTTCACTCTTCTAAGAAGACAGAGCTTACACCCAAGAACTTGCTATTGCAATATAAAAACTTTATTATCTTCAGAACACAAGAATCTCTGAATGCCAAATATGCCTTGTGTAAGGGAGGTGTATTTTTGAAGAAAACATATGCTGTTCCTGTAAATACAGGGTTATCCAAGCTTCCTCCAGATACTCCTGCAAGACACAGCTTATCTCAGCTTTCTCCATGCAGATTGTCTCCAGCTACTGCCAATTATCTCTTGGCAGCATTTGTGATACTGTGATGATTTTAAAAGGCTAACGCTGTGTGTAGTACTACGATTTTTTCTGTCCTACTGTAGAAAGACACAATTTTCCTGTTTGCAGGGAGACTTTTAAACTTACATGTGGAATGGCTGACTTCCTGAAATGGATTATTTAGTTTGCTTTCTAGCTAAAACATAAGAATAACATATTTAATCTTTGAGTTTTCATGAAAGCAAAGCCTAAGTATACCTTGAGCATGCTTAAGCAGGCATAGATGACTAAAACATGGTAGTCCTATTTAAGGTTGGTGGTGTAAATCTTATTTTCAAGAATAAGAAGTCCACCTCTTCTGATTTTTTTTCCCACAATAAAATTACTTTGTTTCAGATGCTAAACGTCTATAGATCCCATTAGCCTCATCTAAGAATGTTCTGTTTTTAACACCATTTTGACCAACCTTGAAGGTCTACTCAAGAATTGGAAACCTTACATTTGAAGACAGTTACATGCTTTTTCCCAGCTGGCAATGCATTAAAAATGCAGCTTCCTCTCTCTCTCTCTCTCTATATATATATTGCAGAGCTATGAGAATTTATGGCAAGTGAATTTGGAAGTGCTTCTAAAAGAAGTACCATAAGAGCTTTCAGATGTGATAGAGTGTTAAGCCTTTAATTGCCTGGAGTGTAGTCTACGGTACTAGGGAGAAGAGGATGAAAGGACAGAGAAGAAAATCATATTTATTTGTGTACTCTTGAATGAAAAACTTTTACCTGAAGACCTTGTAGGAAATAGTAAAAACAGTTTGAAACTACTTAAAATACTTTTCCAAGGTTTGCATGACTGAATATCAGGTGTTTAAGAGCAGAAAATCAGTATTATTTGTGAGATGTGTTCACATTCCCTCTGTTTTGCTAGTTAAGAAAACACAAATATATGTGTAGTTGTCTTACACCAGCAACCTCCTGTGAATAGCGCTTGATCACATCTCTTTCTTTCCTCTTTCTAAGTGCTAGTAAGGTTGTGGTTGTTCCAGGACTCATCTTTCCTAACTGATGCAGCAACAGATAGGGTGGGTAGAGCAGACAGGGAGACATTTGTGATAACGTCATTTTTTACTGTAGGTACACGCAGAATTATGTTATAAAACCTACTGCAAGCACAAACTTCATACTAATGCCCTTTTTCTGTAGTTGCCTCTAGTTTATACTTGTGTTTTAGCTAAAGGACATTCAATTAAACATGAATGTTATTTGGCCTCTGTCAGTGTCTGAATTATGAAAAAAAAAACCTATTTCACTACACAGTACACAGTACCAAGTTGTTTTCATGCTTTTTGGGAATCCCAGGACTGGTCGTGGTGTTCCTATCTTAGAATCTGAAAACACAGGAGTAGGTTATTGTTCAGATTACAGATGAGAAAAAAAGACATGAGTTGATGTTAGTTTTAGATTTGTTTCTGCATTACTTCTTCCTTTTACAAATGTAATGCTTCAATTAACAAGCTACTTGCTTGGGAAGTTCTGCTCAGTTACTGAAGAAGTACAACAGAGACAGCAGCAGCAGTTTTTCCACAGCAGTTATTCTGACAATCGCAACAAGAATTTGGTGAATATCTTTCATATATTATATTGAGCAAAAATTCAGATGTTTACAAACCAATTAGATATCTAAATACTTTGAGTGCTAGTACCACGTTCTGGAGGAGCATCAAGGTCATTTTGATTCATACGCTCCAAGTTCTCTAAGTTTCTTTTTATGCTCCTAGTTCTTCACACTTGAAGACCATGTACATCAGGTAGCATTATCAAGGAATAAAATAAAGCCTAAAATCATATGAGTAAATTCAGGATAGAGGGCCTTCTTACAAGTTCATCAGTCTCCTGCCAGTGAGGTCAGTGAGTATAAACCTCATTGACTTTACAGTGAAAAATAAAACCTTTTTCTTCACTGTGGCTTTCTCAAAACATCATTGTCAAAATGGAGTAACATAAAGCATATAAAAAGCTGCTTGGGGAATTATGTGAGAAATGTATGGGCTTCTTTTTGTGTTCACTTTAATCAGAGTGTGTTGGAACCTTGAATGCCATAATGATGAACACGTTACAAAACACAGATATTATGGGGTTGTAGGTTTCCAGTAAATCAGATTTCATTCTGTTCACAGAATTTGTAGCCTTCCTGCTGGGCTGGGTAACAAAAGTATCTGTTAGTGTTAGCATTAATCATTTCAGTTTTACCAAGACTAAATATAGAGGCCTGGCTGGGCTAAATGAGGAACCAAACCAAGTTGTCAGCGTTCCTTGCCACACTTCAATCAAAAGCTTTTTGTGGTTTGTGAAAAAAGTTGTTTTTTTTTTTTTTTTTTTTTTTCTTATAAACTGAGTCATTGTTATTACTGTTCTGTAATTCTTCATTTGTATGGATTTCAGAAATCCTGAAATAACACATGTAAGGCTGGTCTTGTGATTTTGGTTAGCCTCTGGTAGGAAGCAGTAAAAGCTTGATGTAGAGAAAGGGTTCTATTATTTTGGGTCGAGTTTCAAGAGCTCCAGTGAAATATGCAGACATCTAGTTGTGCAGAGTGCTTACTGACACTTCAATCGAGCCTGCTCATTGCAGGCTATCTCCCTTTAAAAAGAAGCTCAAGGAATGATTGCTTTCTATATTCGCGTGTGTCTGATCACTAAATTAGTAAGCTAAGCATAAAATAGGCAAATAAAAATGGAGGAGCTGTTGGTTCACTGAGCAGAGTTTGAGGAAGGATAAAGACTACTTAGGTGCCTCTTCACAGGGAAATTTGAAGGAAAGTTAGTCACTAGGTCTTCTCTTGCAGGAGGGAAAATAAAAATCCGTGGATGAGAGAATCTGAGTGGAGGTGTGTTAGGAGTTCTGCAGGCAGAGAACAAAGCAATTTTTAAAACTCTCAGGCACAGGGCAGTATAGCTCAGCCAGCAGAGCCTTTTGAAAACTTGAGGAGAAAGCATGCTGTTCAGGGGAATTAGTAAGTTTGTTGACTTGTAGAAGAGAACTGATCTGAGAGTTGAAAGAGATGATTTCTAATTCCCATCTTCCTGTGATCCAAGTAAGAACGGTTCTTATCTTATTAAGAACTGTTCTTCCCTTCTTAAATAGGAAGATATGTTTGTGCTTGCCAAGAAAAGAAAAACTTAGGTGATGATAACCTGTAGTAATGTCTGTTTAGAGTAGTGTTTAGAGTAGTCCCTTTTACACTGTATTTATTAAGACTAAACTGGATCTGTAGCTCTTTGTACTTAATAGTTAACCTTAGCTGCTATCCTTTTGTATAGAATGGATCTAAGATAGCATACTAGACTCATCAAAGAATGGCACAAAATTAAATTTTCTTGAAAACTGGTTCGAACAATAAAATTATAAATAGGCATTCATGCTTTATTTTTGTATTGTTTCCTTAGGCTGTAAGATTTGTGGAATCTGTGGGCATGTGTACATCAGACAAGAGATATTTCAAAGGCACTGGTGCTATGTGCCATTTTAAACTGGTACATCTACATGCTTCCGTGCCCTGCTTAGAGAAGGTGCCAGCTTAGATCCCAAAGGTGAATGGATATGTCAAGGTATCCCCTTATTTGCCCCTGCAAACATGTTTTGCCATTCTGGCATGAACTCAAATGCTGTTTGCATGGATGTCTCAGCACTGTGTTCTTTTACATGGTTTTGGCATGTCCTCCACATTTCTTCAGGCCTGCAACCAATCTTGCTTTAGTTAGAAATAAACTTGCATAAAAGACAGTAGAGTATAGGGGAGATATATTATAGCTATTGCTATCTTGTACTTGAAGAAGAAATGGGTATGTTTAGAAATGGTCAAACTTTTCTAACAAAGCAAATTCTGGATATTATCAAACAATTTTTTTTTTTTTTGGTTTGGAGATGACAATTATGAACTGCTCAAGCTAGCCAACTGTGTCAGCTGAATAGGAGGCTGAGATATTTCAGTTGTGTCTTGCATTAAAACTTTGCCAAAAATAAAAATACCAGGAAGAGAATAGCTGGGCTGTACATCAAGCATGTGTTGTCAACTTTTTTTTTTTTTTTTTTTTTTTTTTTTTT
>WHYT01013607.1:0-16836 GCA_009806455.1 Tetrax tetrax | reverse complement strand
CTACCTACTGGACATGTCCTTGCCTCTGATGTATTGGAGGAGCAGACAATGCAAAAGAAGATAAGAGTTTCAGCATATTCCATTCGTGCATATCACATTAAAACTCAAGGAATTCTTGAGAAACTGCTGAAACTACATGCTTGTCCATGCTGGATCAGAGAGCAATTCCTGGTCTCTCTCACTCATTCAAAAGAGCTGCATTGATTTCCACCGAGAAGAAACAAGGTACCTTTTGCTGCTTTATTATTATTAGTTTCTTCATATGAATGGAATACTTCAGAGTAAATTAGTAGCTATTATTTTATAAAATCTCTTGACCATGTTATGTAATAGAACAAAAAGAAATAAAGTTAAATGGTAGTGATTTGTGTGAATGTATTTGGGCAAAAGAAGTGGTAACATGAACTATTATCCTTTTCTAAAAGTGTCTGAAAAACTTCAACTAGTTGCCCCTTCATCATATCCCATTGTTTTTCAGTTTTACTGAGCTTGTATTCTAATCAAGACAATGTTCATAGATTCTGAAAAATGTTGAGAACACTTTCATTTCAGATCAAATAGGAGGAAGAATAGGAAATTTCAAAAGGTTTGTGAAATTTCAATTTTGTAAGCTCAGTGTTTTGTATGTTTGGCTGAACAATTGGAATTTTGTGTGCCTAGATGGACTAAACTATAGTTCTGGACCTTTCCAAAGTTCATTTACGCAGAACCAATATTTGCCCCAACCGTAAAACATGTTTCAATCTTACAAAATTATGTAAAACTAATCCTTTTCTTTCCAGCCTTAAAAATATAGCTTCAACCCCAGAAAACTATTATGAGATTGAGAAAATCTAGTGTTTCAGGTGGGAGTTATATGAAGAAGAACAAGTGGTTTGCAGAGGCTCATTGCATAAAGAACAAATACATGCTTAAGCAAACAAATAAAGCTAACTTTAATGTTTATGTAAAGCATCCACATAATAATGGAAACAAAGTGGTATTTTTAAAGATGTAAGTTTGCCATTTTATTCTCACAGCATAACACTTCCATATCCTCAGCTCTTCATATCTATGGATAAGTCACTTTTACTTTACTGATAAAACACTTATGCGCTATTCACTGTGGAATCAGTCCTTATTTACTAAAAAGCTTTTTATAAAACTACAGAAATGATGCATAGCATTTCTTTACTGTCCAGTCTGATTTCAGCAAGGTCTATTGCTAATTCTTAGCATTTTAATTACATTAGAGTTCCTGGAGGAATCCTCATCTTATTTTTGTCAATGGCAAATGGTGCCCATGACTAGAAAAATAACATCCTTAATCTGGCAGTGTTTATTATAGTATCTTAATTTTTGAAATTTTCTCCCAGACATATATTTCTCATTTAAGCAGAGATGGTGGAAAGATCATATTCTGCCATTATTTCCTTCATCCCCTCTGCAACTTTCCTACCTCTGTTTTTTTTTTGTCTTAACCCATACAGTATCATCACTGCAGAGCAAGTAAAAATCATAGCTTAAAAAATGAAATGAGAATCTGTCTTAGACTGAAATGGCAGTTGTGCTTCCCTCTTATTTACAAGCAATACTTCCATTTCTTGTACTTTCTGAAATAAGATTTTAGTAATCCACGTGTTCTATATGGAACATTACTATCTAATCCACAGTTTTAACATGCCCTATATCTTGTATGTCATAAGCAGCTCTCCTGCTTTTCTATAAATCAGTGAAACTGCAAATAGGGTGGAAGAAAAATGGCTAGCTTGTCTAATTACAGAACACTGGGAAGATCAGAATAGAGCAGCTTTTTAAATGGAAGGACATAACATTTAAACTCTGATTGTAACAAGGTAGCATGGCACACATTTACCCTTTCCTCATGACAACCATTGTAAGTGGGATGAGAAATTGCAGAAGCATTATCCATCCTCATTAAAATGTGCAAATGTCTATATACTTTCTGTGAGTGCACTATTCATATATACTTAACAAATCATTGTATCAGCCATTTTACAACACTTGAATACTAGGTTCAGCAAAGAGGTACCTTATTTTAACATGCCAAGAAGATGATAATCGGAGTTTCCAAAAATCCAAAGTTTAAGGACAAACATTTTCTTATTTCCCCCATTTAAAAATCTGTTTTTCCCAAGGGCAATGTAAGAATGATCTGTAGTATTGTAGAAAATTTGCTGTATACAGAACGGTATAGGGAACTGTAGTTCTTTACTATATAATGCTCAGATTGTGATAAAACAAAGAAAAGCAGTTTGAAATTGAACTATTACTCTGGATCAGATTATCCCATGCTCAGGAATTGCTTGTGGATAGATGTAGCAACCTGAAAATGTGAGACTGTACTTGGCAAAACCCCCAGGGTAATCCCCAGGTTAGAGCTTATCACGGTTCCTGGCACAGTTCCTTCTGGTGCAGCAGAGTTTGTTTTCTCATCGCAGAAAATCAAGTAATCAGCTGAATTCCATGGGGGGGCCTCACAAGGGATAGCACTGGCTATCAGGATAACATTGGCTCGGTGTGCTTTTTCTTCCAACCATAAACCTCTGGCTACTCTGAATTTGTGAAAAAAAAAAAAAATGGATTTGGCGGCTCCTTCTGACTGACTGCCCCTTCTGTGTATGCAACTGTCTAAGAGCAAGGGCTCAGGTGTGAATGGTGCTGTTTAAGTGGAGGGTGCTTCAAAGGACCTGCAATGTGTGTTAAAAAATATTCCTGGAGGTCTACAGTCCAAGTACATGACAAAGATTAATAAAAATGGGAGAAATAAACAGTGTTAGAGGGAACACGTAGGATGAATCTGTAATGCTGTTTTCCTATCTTATAGGTTATTGGTAATCTGAGGATCTTATTTCTGATAAAGGTTTAGTTTATTAGCTCATAACTGCAACCGAAAAAACAGCTTAGACTCTCTCCCTTTGTGCTTACATTTCTTCTTCCCATCTGTTCAATTGGCTATTGCTTTTTCTATAATGGATCCTCTGCAGTATTATAGTTCGTAGTTATGAGAAGCAAATGAAAGACATTATGAAAATGGCAAAGCAATGAACATCTCTCTTGGCTAAAACGGAGTTTTAGTATTTTCTCCATGGCGTGAAGAAAACTTGCTTTATTTTAATCTTCTTTGATGCATTAAAGTTATGGTATGGTAGTAGGATTTCAAATTTCTCCTCTTTCTTTTTAAGCACTTGAAAATAAAGAAAATAAAGATTTTTGGATCACTGTAATATGTTCTACACTCTGAGTTACGAATGATTTGGATATGGCAAAAACTTTTAGAACTTACAAAATGTTATGTCCTTGATTCAGCTGGGATGGAGTTAATTTTCCTCTAAGTAGTTGACATGTTTTGGATTTCATATGTGAAGAATGTTGATAAACACACTGATTTATGAGTTATTGCTAAAGAGACAAAAGTCACTGTGTGAGTTTCCAGGTTTCACTAATGTGCAGCTACAGGAGGCTGGGAGGGATATAGTCAGAACAGTTGAACCAAACTGGCCAAAGAGAGTATTCCATGCCATAAACGTCACACTCAGTACTTAAGTAGGGGTGAATTGGTAAACTGGCTCCTTTCTCTTGCTGTTTGGAATCATTCTGGGATCATTTATAGTTTGTTTTTTTTTTTGTTCCATGATGGCTGCTCAGGACAGGCTATGCTGGTCATTGGGTGGGTGGTGAGAAGTTGTGCATAATTCTTATAATTCTTTTTAAAAAAAACCCCAAACATTCCTACTGTTTTTCCTATTATCATTATTATCATTATTTTAATATGTATATATTATTATTTTTTCTTTTGCTATTCTGATAATCTGTCTTTATCTCAACCCATGAGTTTTCTTCCTGTTTCTCTCCCCCATCACCTGGGGAGGGAGAGGGTTATTGAACAGCTGTGTAGTACTTGATTACTGACTGTAGTTAAACCACAACATCTTATGACATTGTTTAGATATTTATTTCTGAAAGTACCACCCACAAAGTACTCTCTTTCTATTGTCAGACAGTACAAAAGCATTGGGGGCTTATAAGTAATTCCACAGAAATAATGTTCTTTTCAGTGTGAAACAAACTTTCAGCATGGTACTTCTATAATTTTGTAATTGTGTAAAAAGTACGTCTCATTAAGGTACATTTTGTTGAAGAGTGAAGTGTAGAGAATCGTGTTTCTATGTGATTTTTTTCTTGGGAGACATATTGCCTTATGGTTGTGATGCTGTGTTTGGGATTGTAGACAACAGGAAATGCCTAGTATTTGATCCATGCTATGTATCCAGAGTTAATCTATCAGTAAGATACTTCCTTTCATATAGGCTAGAGTTGAGTCTATATAATCTAAGTTGAGTTATTTCATACTTGCCATAGGCTAGAATAAGGCAGCTGACTTGTAAAGGTTTCTTAAGCTTGTTAGGTTGTGCAAGGCTTTGGGAAATCCTAATTGGGTCATCCAAGATGTATGCTGGTGATCTGTTATGTCAACGATGCCAAACCCTGTGTGAGTTCCCAGATCTACAAGGCAAAAAGATGTAGAAGAAAGAGCAGAAAATGGTGCAAAGAAACTTCTGTGAGATAAGGAGGTAGAATAATAAATCTCGAGATTTGTGGCTGGCGCAAGGTCATCTGCACAGAAGTACCTGACCTTTCCATAGTGCTCTATTCCTCTTCCTCTTTTAGATGAGTATGTTCAGGGGATTCACTAACTTCATGGTCGCACAAGCTCTCTCCTGTGAGGTGAATTATGCTGCAGCCCACAAAAATGTACCTGTTTCCATTTAGTGCCTTGCAATTTCCCAGCACAAATACTGAGCAGTACTTGTGATGTATTATAATTACTTAGCAGTTTTTCACCATATGCTATAACTAGCTGTCCAGGCAAAGATGAGAAAAATATTTTATATAAATATATTTTAATATTATATGATGGCATATCTATTCATTAGAAACCCCATTTTTTTTTTCCTAGGAAACTTATATGGCAAAAATCCCACATGTATCTACTGCTGTATACAGTGAAATAGAATGAGTATCAAGTTGTAATTCAGTAGTATGTTGAAAATGTTAACGGAAATGGCAGAACATCAGCAGTCTGTTGAGGCACAGCAGTATACTTCAGCTAATGAGTTATACACTTTAATTTGCTGCATGGTAATATATTATTAATGGGTAATTTATAATGAATGCATACTATCAAATTTATATCAGCCAGTCATATAAATGTAATTATGTTTTCAAAGTATGCACTGTTATGAGTTTAAGTTTTGTGGTTGTCTCTGTGTGCTTGACTATATTGGATAAAGCTCTTTGATGTACAGTACCTGGTTTGAGCTCTACTCCCCTGATTGTAAGTTAGCTATTATTTGTTTATTTATGGTTTAATCATTAAGTATAGAGAATGTGCACTAGGTAAAAGTCTTCATGCAGATTCAAATAAGAATATATACAACAAGTTTCCAGAAATGATGTTAACTGAGAAGACTTTCTCTTGCTTCTACTCCCTATTGTAATGAATAGAGGTTTTCTTGAAAACATCGAAGAAATATGGCTTAAGGAAGAATTTTTTTACATTGAGGGTGGTGGAACAGGTTGCCAAGAGAGGTGGTGGTTGAATCATCCCTGAAAATATTCAAGGCCGGGTTGGAATTGGGCTCTGAGCAACATGATCTGGTTGAAGATGTCCCTGCTCCTTGCAGGGGGGTTGGACTAGATGACCTTTGAAGGTCTCTTCCAACCCAAACCATTCTATGATTCTAAGGAAAGAGCTGAATGGGGAAAGAGTTGCGAGATTGACCTACTGTGTTTTGCTCCACCGCTTAGGTACTTGATGTTTAGTGGACAAGATGGGATTTTTATTTTTTTTTTCAAAGATGTGGAGACATGAAAGCTCTGCAGATTTTCTTGGTCATGATAGCAAATCTAAGAAATTTAAATTTAATTTTAGAAGTTCAAATTTCACATGTCAGAAGACAGAAGGAATTAAAGAATAAAGTGATGTAGTCTGATTGGAAAGGTAGATAATCTTAGCAAGTTAGTCTTTAATTAGCTGCAACAGAGCAATATTGACAATTGTAAATTCAAATACATAAGGCTTCTCTCCAGATGCCCATTACAAGTTGTTTGTTTAAAATAAAAGAAGGTTTCAGACAGTTATCATTTTCCTTCTAATATTTAGGCAGCCAGATTTCAAGCTTTCAAACACATTTAGTTTATTGGAAGTACTCTGGTACCTTTCTACTGGATAACTCGTGGTCAGCCTCAAGTCCTCATATTTTCCCCATTAAGCTTCTGAGTCCTAGTGTTGCTTGGCATGCTCTTTACTTTAATCAGTCGTTCCTCAGTGACCAGAAAAACCTCCATTTCAAGAGAGGGTCATCCAGATTTACGGTCTCTTGCTGTTAGCCCCGTTTCAACACTTGGAGTTTTCAACCAAGGTGGAACTAAAAAGACAACAGTTTAACTAGCTTTACATCCAGCAAGGAATTTGCAAGGTTTGAAGTAGAATAGCATAGCATAGATTATCTCCTGTTGGAAGGGACCTACAGCAATCGTGTAGTTCAACTGCCTGACTGCTTCAGGGCTAACCAAAAGTTAAAGCATGTTATTAAGGGCATTGTTCAAGTGCCTCTTAAACACTGGCAGGTGTGGGGCATTGACCACCTCTCTAGGAAACCTCTTCCAGTAAATGCATATCACTCATTCATAATATCAAGCCTAGTTCCAAAACAGTATATAGATTAATTCTGTGAATTATTCCATCTTCAGATTTGCTTCTGAAGGACAATAAGACAATAGCATTTTTACTGCTTGATTCATGTCTCCTGATTACAAAATTTGTGGATTGTATGTACATGGAATGCTTAGACAAGCAGAAGGTTTTCTATGAACTTTCTTTTCATAGTGAGTCATAAAGCCTGTTACAAAGAAAACTTACGGCACAGGTGCAAGGTGTAAGGAAGCACATTCAACTAACATCTTTCAGCAAGTCTGGAGTAATGGAAAAGTACGGAAGAATCTTCACTTTTAGCTTTGCGGATGGAATCGAGGAAGACAATAATGTGGTTTTCTTCTGAAAACAAGTAAGATCCGTCTTTGCTAGAAAGTTCATTTATGTCTTTGTGTGTGTGCGTGCGTGGATTCACACAGGTGCTATTAGTCATCACTCTGTAGTTATATTTACTGCAGATTATGCTTTAATCAGGCCTATAATTGTGTGAAATAACTATGTGTCTCAATTTGATATCACCATCTTTAAATTAAATTAATTTTGTCTGTATTCTCTTATATAAATGTACAGAACTATTGTCTTCATTTAATGGTCTCCTGTCTTTGTTTCCTCAAATCTAAAAAAGAAACAAGAAGTACAAAACCATTCCGACAAATTCCAGATTTAGTGCATGTAGCTGAGGATTGTCTCAGATAAAGATTATTTCTTAACTTCTAAAAATATACATAGCAAGCATTACTGCTTCTATTTAGATTTACAATTTTGAACACACTGATATGCCCTTGGCAGTGCTAAGATTTTCAATGGAAAAATTAAATCAGATTTTGGAAAATGGTTCTCAGTGATGTTCTTCTCCCATTTTCTTGAATTTACTGGCTGTGCTTTGAAAATATCTTTAAGAAATTGTGGAAAGCAAGACAAAAGGAAGGAGAGTGGTCTTTAGAAAGCTGTAGACAGCAGACAGATGGAATATGAGAAACTTGGGGGACATTAGAGAGACTTTGCCGATCAAGAAGTTTGGCAGCTATATCAAGGTAAAGGAGAGATGTACAGCAGTGTCCCAAGCTACCATATTCTGCTCTGATGCACTAACACGGTGATTTTTTTCCCCACTGCTGCCATTTTTGCATCTTTGTGTACGCAGGCTGTGGTACTTGTGGGAGCTTGTGATGCCTCTGGAGCAGAGATATTTGATGTTTCCAGCAAAATCATGGAACTGACTTTCTCTTGGCCATGTGTTGCACAAGCCAAAGTGATCAAGGTATTTCAGTCTGATGATACTTTAAAAAAAAAAAAGAAGAAAAAAAGAGAAGGAAAGGTAAGAACATGAGAGAACTATGTATCTATCATCCAAGAAAGAGAACCAAGAACATTAAAGGGGGAATAAATTTAAGAAAATATTGTCTAATAATGACAAATTGTGTTTCCTCAGTATGTAGCTATTTAACATACTTAATTCTTTCTTTTTTTTTTTTACTTTTTTTTTTTTTGCATGTGGCGTTTTCCATTGTATGGAAATTTTGTCATAAATACACGGAAAGGTTTAGAGAAGTTGTTCACCGCCTTGTACACAGACACAGAATTTACAAGAAGGCATACAGGATCAGATTTTTTTAAAGAGCTCATTGCTGATTGACAGGAGCATGGAAGAGGAGTAGGATCATGCTGCATTTATTCGTGCTTCTCCCCTTCCTGTGTACTGTTGGCCACTGATAGAGGCAGAAGACTGGGTTGGATGGAGCTTTCATATAAGATAGTGTGGTTCTTCTTATGTTATGGAGCAATATATTCCCTACTGTTGTAATTTAGCCCCACTTGGGACTAAGCCGTACGCAGTTTTTCACTCACTGTCCCCACCCTCTGAGGGAATGGGGGAGAGATAATGTAACAAAATGCTCAAGGTTCAAGATAAGGACAGGGAGTAATCATTCAAGTTATCATTGTGGGCAAAACAGATCCGTCTTAGGGAAACTAATTCAATTTATTAACAATAAAACTGAAGTAGGATAATGAAAGAGAAAACTAGATCTTAAGAACAGATTCTCCACGCGGCTCCCCTCTTCCTGCGCTTAACTTAATTCCAGACTATCTCCACCTCCCCTACCTCAGAGCAGCACAGTGGGAAGAGGGAATGGGTGTTACAGTCAGTTCATCACACATTGTTTTCTGCCACTCCTCCCTCCTTGAGGAAGAACTCCTCATATTCCTCCCCTGCTCCAGCATGGGGTCCCTCCCATGGGCTACAGTCCTTCATGAACTGCTCCAGCATGGGGTCCTTTTCCACGAGGTGCAGTCCCTCAGGAACTGACTGCCCCTGCGTGGGGTCCTCCACGGGCTGCAGGTGGATCTCTGCACCTTCAGGAGCCTCCATGGGCTGCAGGTGGACAGCCTGCCTCACCATGGGCTGCACTACGGGCTGCAGGGGAACCTCTGCCAAGAGCAGCATTACTCCTCCCCCTCCTTCTTCACTGACCTTGGCATCTGTAGCCGTTCCTCTCACAAGAAATTCTTCACAATCAGGCTCAGGCAGACACCTCTCAGGTTCTCTCACATCACATCTCTTCACTTCTCCCAGCCAGGCCGAGCCCAGACAGCTAGCTGGGGGGGGGCAGAGAGTGAGAGCCCAAAGGCCCATGCTTCCTCCTCTCTGCCTACACTTCTGTTTTTATTTTTGCCTTCTTAAATACGTTATCACAGAGATGTTATCACTGTTGCCAGTTGGCTTGGCCCTGGCCCGTGGTGGGTCCATCCTGGAGCCACCCAAGTCCACCAGACAAAGGGGAAACTTCTAGCAGCTTCTCACAGAAGCTGTCACTGTAGCCCCCACCACTACAGAAACCCCACATACCTACATTTTCACAAAACCTGGCATTTTTTTTTTCCAGAAAAAGAAACTGTGATTTTTAAATATTGGGAAGAGTCATTTGTAAAAGGGAGTACTATAAAAATATAAAGATACTCTTTGAAATTATATGATCCTTATTCAAGTACTTTTTGGCCTGTATAGAGGGGGATTTGTCTACTGTGATGTACCCATCTGTGGTAAAAAAGGAAAAATTATTTGAGAGGTATTTCATGTGCCATAGTAGTGATGCCTCTTTCCACTGGACTCAGTGAAGATTTTGTTGGAATCCACTGGTGTGGTGAAAGGGAAAACAAAAGAGTACAGCTCTGTCTTCGAACCATGGAAACACTTCCGTGAACTATGGCAAAAAAAGCTGCTTATTTTCCACAGCTTCTGTATTTGATGAAGATTTCTTTAAAGAGTGTTTTTAAAACTGAGTGACTGGGGATTCATTAGGCCTGGTATACAAACTGTAATACCAAAAATACTGCAAAACCACACACCTGCTCTGCAAGCTCATCTCTGAAGATATCAAGGTCTATTTTTTGTAATCCTTTGTCCATTGCAGAAGTGGGAAGACAACCCATTGATATGAAGTGAACAATCCTTTCTGATTTCTCTGTGGCAAAGGTGACATAAAATTCTGTGACTCTGAGCTTCTAATCTGCCTTTGGTCAATCAAAATCCCACTGACTCAGTTTTGCCTGAGTAAAGGCTAGATAGTGGGCCAAGTTGTCTTTGGTTATTACATAGCCACATTCTCTCATTTAAAACCATGCAACTTTGAACCTGAAATGGGCATTCAGAATAAAGGGCTCAGGAGAACGGAATAAATTACAGGAGAAAAAGTGTGTCTGAAAAAAACCCAATGCCTTTCCCACTAGAAGGAATGGCATGCTATCAGCATGCTCTTTATTAAGACTCATACGTTTTCTTCTGAGGGAAGATAAGACGTGGAGGAACAGAGAGTAGAAGTTTAAATTAGAATTGATATCAGATGCGACGATTAAGTATTGACAATTTTTCAGGCTTTGGAATGATTCCCATTTGCAGCTGCAAGGCACTACAGCAGCTTTAGTATTTACGAGCACTTGGTGAGTACTCTGACAGGTTTATTATTTGTTGGCTTTCTCCAGCATTGCACAGTAAAAATTGTTTCCAAAGAGTATTCGAAAGTGTAGCTGGCTGCCACTGTATCAAACCCAATGAATCTACCAATGTATTTCACATTCTTGATTGATAACTGGCTCAACAATGTGGCATTTCAGGGAAGGAGTGGAAGGGGAGCAGGTCTCGATGGTCATTAATCCTTTTTCCCTGAGCCTCCCTTGGGCAACTGCTTGTGCCATTATCCACATTTCTTATTGCTGATTTCCACAATCCCATGGCTGCTCAAACCACCACAAATTCACCACTGTCCCTTTCACTTACCATAGACTTTTCATCACACCAGCCTCAGCAGCCCTCCTGGGCTAATAGTGGTCAGGGGAACATCTCTCCCTCTTTTTTTTTTTTTTTAAATTGGGCCATTAATTTGGTTCCCTGCCTCAGTCTCCTTTCCTCCCTCTAAATGTATATGGTTCCATACTGAACAGGAATGTGAGAGTATGAATGTATTTCCTTTAAAATGTGTTTGCGTGGGTTGGGGTGAGAGATTTCTTATGGTAAATAAGGTAGAGAGTCTATCTGCTTGCTCTTCCGCTGCTGGTTGAACTGGTTATTTATGATGTGGTCTGTGCTCATTGTGTTACCATGAAGCCAAATAAACTATGTTAGCTGCTGGGGAGATAGACTATTTAGTTATTTATTTGTTTGTTCATTTATTTATTTAAATGCTGCAGAATTGTGAGCAAGCTCACAGTATGCTGACTGAAATGTCAGAAGTAATTAAGCCAAACTGTTTCCAGTGGAAAAAAAAAAAAAAAGTTGTCTGTCAATATGAGGAGCAGATATCAATAATTAATTTGGAACTGGAAGTTTTAGGGTGAAAGGAAAGAGGGAGAGAGAAAACACATTTTTCACATTTGTCCTGTGTTGTCTTCATTGCACCAAGGGTACTGAATTCTCCAGATGGGTTTAAAAAATACAGATTTGAGCTCCCCACTGAGGATTCAGGATAAAGTCTATCTGTCATTTGCCAGCAATCTGGTGTTACATGTAGCTCTGCTGCCGGGAGCACTGCCTTGTGTGTATTTGCTATTATATTAAAGCACACATGTCTCCTCCACCTGTCCTCTGAAGAGTAATGTGTCCCGGACAAATCTGTTCCATATAATTTTTATTTAACTAGTCTTAGTTTTGGAAGCAGAATCCATGTTAGGAAGGAGTGAAATATCCAAATGAAGGGAATTAATTGTGTGAGGAAAAGCATTTCAAGTGATGAAGGCAGCGTAAAGAATTTAAAGGAAAGGAAACAAAGAGGCAAAGAACCTCACTGGGAAATTATGAGAGAGAGTCAAATATTATGAAAGAGTTGAAAACACACAGGAATCCTCCAGTGTCTCTATAAATTGCAAATGAATAGCTGCCCCTGAAAACCTCTCCCTTGAAAGCCTTTACCCATGTCAAAGGCTCCACTGAGCCCACTAGAATGACTGTTCCTTAATCAAATTTGTGTTAACAGTTTACAGGTCTGGGCCCAAGTGCCTCAGGAGGTCATTATTTCAGCTGACAAAAATATTGTGTTTTATGAGGAGAAATTAATAAAGAGCAAACAGACGAACTGTTAACGCATATGGACAAGAAAAGGTTTCAGGTGGAGGCTGGGAGCTGCATCAGCTTGGGCAAGAAATTAAAAAAAGATAATCTGTATTATATAAAAGTATTGCTCTTAGTGAAATAACCTTGATTCTGTGATAAGAGAGAGCTCGATTCCCCGTGTTAGCAAAACACGAGACACCCGGGGAAATGAGCAGGATGTACATGAACTTACTCTGGAAGTGGAGTGCCGCCCCAAAAATAGGTTTGCCTTGAGGCAGAGCTGGTGCGAGAAGAGTCTGTGCTTTCCTGGTCAGTCTCTGCAAGCAGTATTGCTGCAGAGATTTGGGACAGCTTGAAAGAAGCATGGTAATTTTAGCAATTTGCAAATAAACTCCATTGTTTTATAAGCAGTGCAAAGTCTGAAGCTTGGCTTCCTATGGGTTTATATCCCAGCGTGGTCTGTTGTGTGTAACCTTTGGTATCTAAAAGGGATGAACTAATTCTGTAGCCTGGCTGCCAGAAGAGGCACTTCAGAGTTTCTTTCTTTCTTCTATGCTATTGCATTTTACCAAAATTACAGGAATTGTAATGTGTTTCAGATCCTCATCTCAACTTAGTTTGAATTGGTGAAAGAGTACAGAAATTGTTGGGGAACAAAGGGCGAGGAAGCTTACAAAACTGGTCTAAATTAATGTTTAAGTAATAATATACAAAAAGGATATTCTGGGGAAGATTTCTGTCCTGTTGACTGATTTCCCTCCGGTCTTTATCTGAGCCAGTAGGGCAGGATGAGACCTTATTTCTTTTTTTCCCTTAGGAAAAAGTAAAACAATAAAGGAACTTCATTTTTACTATCACTCTCCTGAACAGCCTTTCAGAATCCTGGCCAAGCTGCTCTAATACCCAGATTCCCTTGTTAGAGATCACTCATCCTCCTCCAGAATATCCCTCCTATCTGAATTCCACCTTGCTATTAAATAGGCCGTGGGGGGATGATATTGAAGACCTTGGCTGTTGCGTGGACTGCTTTAGAAACAAAACAAAACAAAACAAAACAACACCATAACACTTTGAATACTTTGCAAGATTCTAAAAATGCTGGATTAAAATTAATCTGTGTCCTACAATAATGAATTACATGAAAATATAGTTTTCTCAGCACATTTATACGTTATTTCCCAAATCTCATAGTTTGAGAATTGGGCTATTGCTTGGGCTGCACAGTAGCAAAGAAAATGAGGGAATTAAACATTTGCCTTGGCTGGGAATACACAGTAGAAGGTCCCATAGTTACCGTGCATTTATTGCTAAAGCTTGAGCCTTTAGCAGCGTGTTCTGAGTATCAGGATGTGTCAGAATATTCACAGCTTATAAGCGCCACTAATACTGACAGGTTCATGAAACTCATCTTCTTAGAGCTAGGACAATTTATTACATCTTTTTAACCCGAAGGAGTTTATATAATTGATGGATTTGGGTTACATTACAGATACAAAATAACCTTGAGAGAATTGGTGTTCATTGCTGGAGTTGAATTTGATAGAGCTGAAGTCCCATTCAGCTGGGGCTTCAACAAAACTGATAGCTCTAGGTTCTGTATGACCAATTTAAATTGTTTGACTAAAATTACATTTTCTGCCTTAAATATAGGACATGCTGATTAGGTTTGAGGGCAAGGGGGTGGAGAAGATATAACTTAAATAAAACCTCCTAAACCAGCAGAGATTCTTCCCGTTGGGCTTTTTTTTTCCCTTTTCCTTTTTTTTTGAATGTTAAATGCTAGCATTTCTAACATGCGAGTAGAAGGATCAGAAACCAAATTCAACATTTCCACAGTGGAGAGCTCTTTATTCTCTCTGATAACTGGAGTCTATGCTGTCAAGCATTTGTGTAAGCTTTCAAGAGAGCTATGTGTTAAAATAAACCCTGTAAATTATTGTGAATGTGCAGCAGTCTTTATTTTAGAGTTGAATAATGCTTTCCAAAGGACAGCTGGGAAACTGAGAGATTGAGTGACTTGACTAAGCTCACACAGCAGCTCAGTGGCAAAGCTGTGGCTGTGCTGTAGACTGCTGGGTCTCTGCAGATGGAATTGGTGCTGTTTACTAAGCCCATTTCCTTTGCAGGTCTGAGTGGTCCTTCAGTCCTGAATATGCCTTATTACACTTGGGTACGTGGTAGAAACAAAATTCAGGGAGAAAATAAAGAAGAAAATTGAAAATTTGAATGCAAAATGTAATATAATGCAAAAATAAAGTAATATTTTCTATTTTACCGTTTAAGTGGAGTAAATAGATTATGGTGATGTTCTTGGCACAAAAGCAGGTTTCAAAACAATGTTAGAGGATAGTTTCTGGATTATTTTAAATGAAGATATAATTTAAAGTTGAGTAAAGGAATGGAGGTGAGGACTGGGACAAGAGTGAGATTCAGGACCTAATGAGGAAGTGGGAAGATGATTTTGAGTGCCCTCTGGCTCTGAAGGCAAGTTTAAACAGCTGAAAAATTCCAGCAGAAAAGGGATTACAAAGTAAATGAAAACTGAGGCAGGCATATTCCTGTATGGAAGGGAGTTTCCTGCTTATTGATGTTAAGGATTGACAGGAGGAAGATGCTGTTAAATGGCTCTGTTTCACCAAATCATCCTCAAGCAAGCATTTCCACATCTACTTGTTGCTACTCTCCACTCAGAAAAAAATTCACACATAGAACTTCTAGACCATAGTACAGATGCTATCTGCATTGAGTGGTATTTTCCTTAGCTAGGAACTCAAGTTCTAGGTATCTAGGAGCCTTTTCTTGAATAATTTTATCCTTTTCCCGAACCTTATAATCAAAGATATGTTGAATACATTTTGGAAATGACTTGAAAAACAAGCAATGAACTGAATGTTCTGAGTTCCTCTAGCCATTCCATAAATCTAGATAAAATTTTGAGAAGCAGAGTCCTTCGTAACACTATAAAAGTGGTCAAGATGGCCAGTGCAGCACTCTGAAAAAGTGTATCTTGCTCCATTTGGGGGAATGTCTGAAGAATACTCAGCCATTCTTATTTTCTTTTTTGGATATTATTTCCCGATCAGTTTTGTGGATGACTTTGTTTTGTTGCAAATTTTAAAATATTAATGATAATAATAACTTTTCTTCTGTGACATTAACTCAAACTTATCTACACAAATACTGGAAGATGTTATGGGAAAAATCCCAACATTACCTTTGAAATGGACTTGAGTGTGTTTTTTGGTGATAGCATTAACATTTATTGACATAATAATTACAGTAGCTAAAGAATAGCTAGCAGGAGAAGCAACTAATGTAAATCATAAAGGCCTTCTTAAATGTCTCATTGGATTAAAGTGATGTTTCCCGTTTTAGGAAGCTGCAAATACAACAAAGAAACACATTTTCTGAATCAAGAAGTTTCCATCCTTTTCATATGCGCTGCATCCTTCATTTCAAAAGGAGGAAATGCATTTGAAGGTTAGTAAAATTAAAAGGTACAACTGCTCTTTATGTGTGCTCCCCACTTCAAAGGAACCTTAAGGAGACACTAGTCTTGAAATCTTCACTTTTTCAAGACTTTGTGAGCAGAAACTAGAAAGACAGTTTGCGGAGTTTACCAGGAAAGAGAGTTCACTGGGAAATTTTGTCTCAAATGCAACTATTTCAAAGACTCTCAGATGAGGGGAGAAAAGAGACTTCAAGGGGTGACAGCATACCAAATGTCTTAGCTCTCATCCCAGTTGGGTGGCAGAATGGGCTCCTCCTCTGAAACATAACCCCTCCTGCCTTCGATGGAAGCAGTGAGCATATGAGACTGAAGATAAGAGAGGTGATCGTTTCTTTTGAGTGATGTTACCTACTGGGATATACTCTGAATGTCCCTGTAATAGAGAGGTAACAAGTGTAATATATCAATTTTATTTTACGAATTCCGTATTTGTATCACCCTGCTCGTGTGTGCACATCCAAACTTTTTTATTTTGGAATGTATAAAGTTTGGTGTTCTGTTCTATGTAATTTTACTTAGAATAGTTGCTAGTTGAAAGCCTTATATTCAAATAAATCATGTATCTTCTTGATAGCATAAGTGTAGCTGTACGTATATTTAGATGCATATTTTTATATATAGGTATGTTAATATTCAAGTTAAATTATCATTTGTTTTCAGAACTCCTTTATTTACTGTAATTGTTATATTACTCTCTCTTCAAGGAATGTGTTTCTAGTATGTAGTAATCTTCGACACTCCTCCTGTTTGTCATATTTCCCGCTCTGCTGCCTCTCCTCTGTCTTATGTGTAAAGTAAATCTTTTACATCTCTGGCAGGTGGGATGATTATGGGCGGTCTGCTGCACTGGATGGCCAGGAACAACAGATGAGGGCGCTTTTCTAGCATTTCCTCTTCCAGCTAGAAGGAGGCCATAAGGGTGCTTTGCATCCTGCGTTGCTTCCATGGTACAGCTACCTGTGCTGCTGCTCCTGCCACTGCTTGCTGCTCTCAGTGAAAATTTGTGTGGCTAGCCAGGCAAGGGACTGCTGTTTACACATCCTTACTTTGATATAACTGCAA
>WHYT01013604.1:23208-43291 GCA_009806455.1 Tetrax tetrax | reverse complement strand
CAGCACCAGGATTCAGACTATCAGGAAAAAAAAAAAAATACGCTGAGAGTGGTGGAATACTGTCCCAGGTTGCCCAGAGAGGTGGTGGATGCCCCATCCCTGGAAATGTTCCAGGCCAGGTTGGCCGGGGCTCTGAGCAACCCGATCCGGTTGGAGATGTCCCTGGTCCTGGCAGGGGGGTTGGACTGTGCGGCCTGGAAAGGGCTCTTCCCACCCAAACCATTCCATGATTCTATGATTTTACGTTAGGCATCCAGCAAAGCAATCCTTGAACCCTCTGTGCCTGCCCGCACGGGTCGCAGCACAGCCCGGCAGATGCAGTGGTCTCTGTGGAGCCGTGGCTCAGCTGCCACATCGCAACAGGTCCCTCGCAGCCCGACGGAGCCCCGGCTTTCGGCTGCCGCTGACCTGTCACCACCAGCAATGCCTTTAGTAACCATCCCACCCGCAAAACAGAGGATTTAACATGTGAGAGCTGCAGAGCACTATTAGGGCTTCATTTTCTTTTTTAAATTCCTTTATATTTGGGCTAGGCCATGTCACGGGCTGGGAGCCACCCGGGATGCAGGCACTCTGCACCAGCTGCCATCGGGGCAAGGTGGGTGGTTTACCTTGGCAGACCCCAGCCACAAAATCTCTCTCTTCTGTTTGATAACACAGACATCAGCAAAATCCCGTATCCAACACGAGATCTTTGTCATTGGCTGAGAGACCATTGGTGAAGGCTGGACATGGCAGTTCTCTTCCTCTTGGTGGCTTTGCTGCAAGGTGAGTTGCCAAGAATCCACGCTGAGGAGCACTGGGGACATGGCCACGTCCCTGGCTGCATCCTCGCTTGAACACGAGACACCTCCTGCTGCAAAATGGAAACTGGTCGAACCTCCCTGCCCAGTAGCAGTCTGCAGGGAGCTGGCAAAGGCACAGTGAGAGCTAGGAAGGAGAATCCCAGCTCCCGGCATCGCAGGCAGCCACTTCTGCCCTTGCAATGCATCTGAAGGGAGAAGAAAGTTGCCAGAGTTTTCAAATGGCAAAGATTATTCTCAGATGTTTGCCCTTGACGTTTAACTCCAGGCAGGACTCTCAGGGCTGACAGGGATTTTGAGCATCCTGTAAGGGGCATTGAGGGTTTCCCCATCCGTGCTGTGGCATGGGGCAGTGGCTCTGCACCACCGGTTATCCTGAGTGGATAACGTGGCACTCAGGGAAGGTGAAACACCACCGCCAAAATAAACTCTGAACTTTCTGAGCCAGATGTCCCACTGGTGCCACTCAGTCAGGCCCCTGACTCAAAGGAGCTCTGCTGGATTTTGCCTGGTGAGGAGCTGGTTGTCTCCGAGTAACCAACAACCTCTGTTTCCTTCTTTCCCCAAAAGAGCCGGTTTCAAGCACCTTGTATGGATCCAGGTTTTTGACAGGGGAGGTTGGAGGATCGGTCACCCATCGGTGCTTCTACTCCATCACACCAGCCAACAAACACGACCGGAAATATTGGTGCAAAATGTCACCAAGCAGAGTTTGCTACACCATCATCTCGACAACCGGCTACACCTCCAAGGGCCACGCGGGGCGAGTGTCTCTGGAGGACACCCCCCAGAACGGCACCTTCACGGTGACGATGACAGAGCTGAAGAGCAGTGACACGGGGACCTACCGATGCGGCATCGGCACCACCAACAGAGACCTGTACGTCAGCCTGAACCTGACGGTTTTGGCAGGTAGGATGTCGGCGGGGGAGAGGGGGAAAGCTCTGCTGTGCCGGCGTTCGGCTCGCAGGGAGCAGTTTGGGGCTGGATGCTGGACCATCCACGCACAGCAGGCGCATCGACTTTTTCTACCCTGTGCTGTTAACCAGATATTTACAACAACGGGGTAGAAAAGTACCCAGATTTGGTGAAATCAGCCATTCATAAATGTAAAAGGAAGGTGTCTCCTGCCTGGCTAGGAACTGTGTGCTGGACTCCCGCCATGCTCTCTCCCTGCAGATGCCGGTGCGTTGGGGCTGACCGAGCTCGTCCGAGGGGAACTCCGCGGCTCTGTCACAGTCCTGTGCCCACCCGGGGACACCCATGGCGATGGGAAGAGGTTCTGGTGCAAACTGGGCAGAACTAACTGCACTCTCATAGCTGACACCGATGGCTATGTGGGAAGGAGTTACCAAGGACGGATCTCTATCACCCCTCAGGAGAGCTCTGGGGTTTTCAAAATCTTGATAAATGACTTAAAAAAGGAAGACTCAGGGCTGTACAGGTGCGGGACGGGACGGCTGAGCAGCTGGGACAGCTGGCCGGTGGTGGTTCTGCAGGTGACGGCAGGTAGGATGGGGCACAGGGGGTGCAGGGGTTGCTCGCAGCCCTGGGTGAGGAGGGTGAAACGCTAATGCAGTCCTCTCCGTCCTGCAGCCTCCTCCCTTCCCAAGAGACCGAGATTCCTCATCGGCACCCTCGGAGGCTCGCTGTCCGTGACATGCCACCACGATCCCAAGGGGAGCTACGAGAAGAAGTATTTGTGCAGGTGGAAGGAAGCTCACTGCTCACTGCTGGTGGATGCGGAGGGGTTTGTGCACCAGTCCTACAAAGGGCGAATACAAATAGCCAGCAGCGACCAGGAAAGCGGGACTTACACCGTGCTGATGAGCCACCTGAGAGAGGAGGACGCAGGCTGGTACTGGTGCGGGGCTACAAACGGGCACACGGAGCACACCTCCTCCGTGAAGCTGCTCATCTGGAAAGGTAGGTGGTGAGGTGGCTTGGAACACAATAAACCCCTTTTCTTTTTCTAAATCACTCTTTCCCCTATCCCCTCGTGTGCACAAGGGGGATAAACTCCCCTCTGTACTGGGCATAAACACAAAACAGTATGAGAAACATCGGCTATACGCCTGCTCTTATGGTAATTGGCAAGTAACTGAGGTGATGGTAAAGGCTCGCAGAGGCAGGGATGCAAGCTGAGCTTTCAGGGGAAGTTTAGTTTGAATTATACTATTGATTATTTAGGATGCAAACCCCGAGCATACGACATCCTGATGCTAGCAAGTGCAGCGCAGAGGCGTGTGCTTCGCTCTGAAGATAAGCTGAAGGTCATCTTGCAGTTTTAGGAACTGCAGCCTGTAAATACACAGATCCATGTAGCTGTTCAGCTGGCAAAGACAGAAATCATGGGGTTAAAGGATAAATGTTTGCCAGGTATTAATGGATTTTCATTAGTACTCCCACACTGCTTTCTGTAAGACTCAAAGGAAAATAGAAATGCTTAGGTTTGGTCATATCATGCTGCATGTTTTTTTTCACATGGAGAGCAAGGTGAAATGAGTAAATCCTTGGTAAATCTAACGTGTTGTCTCTGCAAAAAAAAAGATGGATATTCAAGCCTTGAAACTTTCTCTGTGAAAACCTGCTCGTCACAAGACCCAGAAACATCCACTCTTGTGAAACCCACTTTATCGCCAAGTCTGGCCACGCACAGCACACCCACGCAGAGGAGCATCACGGGCCTGACGTACGCAATGGGAACGGGCACCGCCACCGAGACCGCCAGCACCCCACTGCCCACCGCCACCCCCGGCACCTCCGCAACCTCCCCGAGCAAAACCTATCGCAAGAGGTGAGTTCATGGCCACGCTTCTCACTGGCGCTAAGCTGGTGGTTTACAACCTGTCTGCCCTGTTTCCTGGGGCCCTACAAAGGTTGTGCACGCGTGGCAGGTTGAAAACATGAATAGGAGACGTTAATTAGAAAAGCAGAAGGTAGAGTTGTCGGGTCCATCTGGAGCATGTATCTTTGAACTTGTCTCAGTCTCCTGGTGCTGGCTGCTCCTGTAGATCAGACGCCAGAGTCAACAGATGTGCTGCTGTCTGTTTTCCTTTGCTCTGCACAGAGGCAGGACATTAGGAAACACGGGGCTTGAGCAATAACGCTGGTCAATAAGTAGCTGCTACACACATTATCCAGGCCCTTGTGGGTGTCCGGCAGCCCAGGTAGTGTTTGTGTGCTCTGTGTTGCATAAGGAGCTATCTTTGGACAAGGTTAATCAAAAGGCTGGGAGCTATTTTGGCCAGTAATTATTCTGTGGTACCTCTCTACAGAAAGCCCTGTAGCTCACCCCACTGCGAGTGGTTTCCCTGGTGAATTTACCATCGGTGCCTCCTGCTAGGCAGGATGGCTGCGAGCAGCTCTTACACCTTTCACCCCAGCCATGGCCACCATCCAGCACCCAAGTGATCCGCAGAGCTGGTGCAGATGCATCTGATATTGCAGAATCAGCCGTAACTGAAGATAAACCACAAAGTCCACAAACCCAGCTCGATACCCTGAGCTGTCCTGCCGTGCACCTTGGGGCTTGCATCTGCCCCAGTGGCCCCCAGCACAAGAGGCACCATCCTCTCCATCCCCAGCCTCCCTCAGGCCACATCTCCCTGCCATCCAGCCAGAAAGAGGAGGGGAGAGCACGTTACCAATCACAATTTATATAAAGGCTCAGATTTTGTACCTTTTCTGGCAAAGCTCTGTCTGCCTGTGGAGCTTTGATAGCATTCATATCATTTTTGCAAGGAAACAGTACACAGACACCCTCTGACAGCGTAAGAGTCCACAGGAACTCAGGAAAAAATAGTCTGAACCTCATTTGGGAATTTGTATAATGAAAACAGCTCAATTTTCCTTTTTGAAGGGGCTCGTTCAGCTGGCAGCACAAACCCCACACAGCAGAGCAGACGCAGCAGAAATTACTTCCTCGTAAGCCAAACTCCAGATCAAACAATTTCATCTCTGCTTGGCTTTGTTCACTGTTCCCCTTTGGTTCAGTCACAGTTTGTAACTCCTTTATACTCTTTGGTGCCAAAACAACAGCCTGCACTGAGGTACTCCAACCACCCCATGGCTGAACCAAAATCCCATTTAATCCCGATGGTTCACCTTTCCAGCTCACCACGTGAACTACACCTGCTCCAGGTTGTGCTACCAGCTCTCGTTTTGCTGATTTTCATCGCTATCACTATTCTTGCCCTGACCAAAATAAGGCTTCAAAAGGAGACAGGTAAGCCAGCCGGGCAACGCCTTTCGGGTTGCTGTTGTTGTTTTGCCATGGCTTTGCTCATGGTTCCCAAGAGCTGGAGGCTGACTCGCTGAAGATCTCCATCTCTGGAGGGACGCATCCGTCCTGCAGCCAGCGCGGCCTGAAAGGGCAACTGGACTTGCAAGCAAGCAACGTCCTAGAGAAGTTTGTTTGGTTTTTGGTTTGGTTTTTTTTTTTTTTTGTTTTTTTTTTTTCAAAAAGCAAATGAAGGAAACGGAAGCTCTGAAGTCCTGCTGAAAGCAAGGCTGATTTTTTGTGTATAGAAGATTTATGGCCCCATGAGTGCTCGGAAATCCTGAAGTGTAAAGGGCAGGGACTTGCGTGGTGCAAGTGGCTACGTGCCTTGCAGCTTCTCGGGGCCAAACTCAGCCTGCTCAGTGCAAAGCTGATGAAGACATGTCCCAAAAATCCTTGCTTATGACTAATTTTAAAAAATATGTGCATATATATAACTTATTGTCTAGAGATAAATTCAGGGATAAAAACCTTCAACGAGGACAGCAGTGAGCCCTCATCATTCACAGGAACGGAACCGGGAAACCATGGGCCTAAACTGGTGTCTGTTATGACATGCTTGTATATTTATTTAAATAGGCATTAGAGAAGGTGTTCCCTCCATCATGCACTTTTTTTTTTGTTTTTAAGAAAGGCGCTCCATGGGAAACCTGGAAGCAGCACCGATTGGGGCTGATCTGACGCCTGTAAAAGAGCAGATGATGGAGGAAACTCTGAGTCCAGAAAAAATGCAGGAATGCAGGACAGACTCCAGCAAACGTAGGTGGGTGTTCTGGAACTGACCCTGCAAGTGTCCTCTCCCTTGATAGAAGAGAATAAAAACTAATTTTAAGCAGGTGGTTTGCAGCTGCACGTGTAAAATAGACATCAGGTTCGCAATCCAGGAATTACAATCCTGCAGCCCAAGACTTATATTCTGGTGCCAAACCATTGCCTTTATTCCTTACCAAGAGATGTTGAGCCATAGATTTCAAAAGACTTGGATTAAATCCTATATGAGGCTTATAAATTTATTATATGGTTGATTATAATTTTTGCTTACGCACGGTAAACACCTTATCGCTCTTCCTGCTTGCTTGTTTCAATACAATCTCATTGCTCATGACCTCTTGCAATATTGCACAGAAGCAATTCCTGAGCACTGTGTTGCAATCACATAATTCTTTTTTTGTCCTACTTGTGCAGGATAATCCATGCTATCCTTGGAAGATTCGGGATGACCAACTTAAGTGTAAGAGCATATCTTATGGCAAAATATAAAAATGGTGGGCTTGACTTGGAGTACTGATACTCTTTAGAGAAGCTTGTGTAGAAGATATCCGAGGAAATATTTAAAGTATATAAAATTTGTGGAAATTCCTAACATTTTGGTGATGGCATTTCATATTCTCATTACAATGCGCGTAGATCCAGACTCTGATGGTATAAGCAATGGTAGTATAAAGTCAGATATTTGCCGAGGGAAATAAGCAATTTGACAATTTGCACCCTCGGGAATGAGCTACCACCTCCGTGCACGGTGCTGCACGCACGCTTGTATTTCTCTTCCTCTGTGAAAGATCAGTTGGCTTGATCAGCGGCAGAAAGCAGATCTACAGACATGACATTTTCCAAAGCTACCTCGCAAATACACTGTAAACACCAAAAGCAGCCTTCAGAGTGGCTTTAAAACCATTAAGATCGAAATCTAAAATATTTTGTGGAGAGTGATCCGACTTGCTAAAATTACACAAATTCTATTGCTGTTGAGATTTTACGTTAGAAAAAAAAGAAGCTGTAGGAAGGGTTCTTGCAGTCCTAAGTGTAAAGGAAAAAGTACACCTCCCCTAAAAGCTTGAAAATAGACAATCAACATTCTGTAAAAAAATTTCTAAAAATGAGAATGCCAACCAGAAGCTATTAGTCGTGCCTTTTGTTTCTGGGTGTCTGCTTTGGGGTACAGCCCAGGATAACTCTGACGCTGAGCAGGAGGTTGACTCCAGAAGTCTTCTCCGACTCAGGATTTTCTAGCTTTCTGTTCTTAGCACTCCCTGAAATATTAGACCCATTTAAAATACCAAGTTTGGCATAAAAACAGAAACGCCCATGAAATCACTTCTGAAAATATTGTAGATAGAAAAGCTGGGATCTGGCATTGCCTTTTTTTTTTTTTTTTTACAGCAACCCCATGGGGAAAAAAGTACTTTCCAACAAGACTGACCAAGACTTGAGAGAAATAAGGCAGAACCCCCTTCCATCACAACCCCCATGTGCGTGAGCTCGGAAGTTCCCTGCGGAAAGCCCAGGCACAGGCGTAAGCTGCCGAGCGCCCAGCACCGCTCGTTGCCCGGCTCAGAAGCCGAGCACGTCGAGAGCCAAATCCGCGCAGGCTGCCCAAGTCGCTCGCTACGTGGTTTGCAGGAGAGAATAAAATAACGCGTCTGTAATAACACGATTTGTGTGCCACCCTGACTGTCTCTCTCAAAAGTTAAAGCTGGGGAGGGAGGGTGGAAAGGAAGGACCACCATGGCCACAGGTTTGCTGAGCGCTAGGTAAAAAAAATGAGGATTCTCTGATTTTAAAAAAAAAGAAAAAAAACAAACCACTTATCCCTTGGGTAATTTTGCAAGGCATAAACCATATCTGACTTCAATCAAAGACACTCAAATTCTCAAGTACTATTTTTCCTCTGCCTCTTCTGCAGAACTATCCGCAGCTTCCAGATCAAACCATTTCAGCCCAAACGCAGCCCAGACCCAAGCAGTAGCTTTGGTTTGTACGTTCAGACTGCACACAATGCTGCAAACTGGGCTTTAGCCTGCGGGGGGGAAAGCAAGCTCAGGGTTGTTTGTTTTCTCGAGATACCAAAGTGCTGTGGAACCTGTGACTTGGCAGGAGGATGCTTCCTTCTCTGTGAAGCCCAGTAAATATACTTGCACAAGACAACAGGTCGGTTTTACCAGAAAACTTCAGGGTGGAGACAGTTACTTGGTTAAAAAATCTGTTCAGCCGCCCTGGACTAATTTTTCTTCCCCGAGACGCATGAGCGGTTGCTATTCCCATGGCTGGTTTCTGCCGGGGCTTCCTCCGGGAAGGACATCGTGGCTGTTTTCTCAGTTCACAGCCCCCACCAGATCACCCTGTGCAAACACAGCAACAGCCTTCCTCTCCCCAAAAGCTGCACATTCATGGAGAGGAAAAAAAAAAAAAAAAAAAAAAAAAAAAAAAAAAAAAAAAAAGAAGGAGCTTGACACTTGTTGCTGGAGGAAAGGCATTTCTCAGGCTGGCTTCAAGGTCTGACAAATTTGTCAAACATCCCGACTTCAGGGCAGGATCTCACCTGCTCTCAGGCACAGCAGGAACACGTGGAGCTGCCATCCTGTTTGAGCTCCTCAGCTTGCACTGAGAGCAGACGAGGAAAGCTTTGTCTGACCCCCTAGTTAAAAGGCATGACTGATTTTTCATCATTAGTATAAGGTAAAGCAAGCTGATGATTCATCCCACGTAATACAAACATTTTCATCTTCACTAATTATACTTTCTCTTACGGTTCCATTTCTGACAGCCCCACACTTTAATTTGCACCCCTGGCATGCCTGCAGTAGGAAAGCAATGAAATGAGGTTGAGGATGGCAGCAGAGCTCCGGCTTATTATTTTTCATTCTGAAGAGCTCACAGTGTTCTGTTCTGCCCAGATGAGGCCAGCAGCCCTCACCAGCCAGGCTCCCGCTCTTCTCGTGAGGCTGTGGGGAAGCAGAGGGGCTGGAGAGAGCAGGGAAGGGAGACAGACCTGCTCTACCAGGATGGATGACCAGCCTGGGTCTGCTTGGGGACACGGGTTTCCAAAAAACGTGCAACAGAAAAAAAAAACAACAACCAACTCAACAAAAAAAAAAAACCCAAGACCCTGGTTTTGTCCAGCTTTGCCCAACCAAGCTATTCCACCACTAGCTGGGGGTCTCAAGCCCAGAAGCCAGGTCAGTCCTTGCTGTGAGGGGGTCTCCTGCCTGGGCCGATGGGGAACGTGGTCGTGACGTCGCAATGCCACCAAAGAGGAGGGGGCTGGCTGGACCCTTGCGGGAGGCTCCCCAGTGTCTTGTGCCAGGTGTAGGAACCCATCTTCAAACCAAGGCATCACAGCTGCCTGGGTCCTGTCCAAAAGCTCTCACAGGAACCCAGCTCCCAGCCCAGCAGACCTTCCACAGACCTGACCCCAAGCAGCCACCGGGCTCCTTCCTAAAGCAGGCGGAGGTGCCTGGGACCACGTCCAGGAGCCCACCCTTGGGGTGGCTGTTGTGCAATGGCAACGTGTAATCGGGAGGGGACCCCTCAGAGCTGTGGCAGAGCTGGGATGGGCGCTAGAGAAGTGCCCTGCTCTCACGTGGGCTGGTGCTCACCTGCCAGGGTTTTTGGATGCTATTCCTTTAAGGCACAACAGGTGGAAATGCAGGGCGAGAGGGACCAGGAGTATTTAAAACAGCCTGGCACTGCCAGAGCCCAGTGTCCGGCTGCGGGCGGGAGGCAGGACACTGGCAGGAGGTCCTGGGCTCCACCACCGCGACACCAGCAAAACGAGGAGCGGCCAGCCCGAGAGGTACAAAACCAGTCTGCAGAAGTAACTTGGAGAGTAAGTAATGCTTCTTCATTGTCTTTCTGAAAAGCTAAATCTTTTGTACTACCACTCTGAGATGGGAAGGAGACAAATACCAGAGGTGAGAACTTTTCAGGGCTGCTCCTCGCACACGCGTGCAGGGGAGCAGCCGTGAGAGGTGTGCAGGGCTTGCTGGTGGGGAGCCCGATTTCTTTTGAAAGAGGATGAGAAGCATAGGATCAGGCTTATATTTATGTTTTCTTCTCTGCAGTAGATTTTTAATCTTTCCTTTCTGGAAAAAAGTTTAACTGTCATTACAATATTTGCATTAAGTTTTAACACAGAAAACTAAAATAAATTTTAGTACATATTACTGCAGTAATCTGAACTGTTGCAACTCAGTCTACAGTCATCGCAATCTCCTGAATCACAACACGGAGATCATAATAGGGATGAGGATTTGGGAATTTAAGAAGATTAACAGGTGCAGTTATGTCCTAAACAAGCTCTGAAAAAGCTGCCAGGTTTGTACTTTCAAAAAGTAGGTAAATAGATACCAAAACATAAGTGAATGAGATGTACATGGAGCCCTAAAGCTGAAATAGGAGAAAGCTGGCAGAGTCCTTGCACATTTACACAAACAGTGAAGGGGTGGGTTTCTGCACAGCCAAATTCCTACAGTGCAAAGGAAACCTCCGTATAGGATTTAAACACATTTTGCCTGAAGCAGAGAAATACCACCTCCTAATCACACCTGCTAAGGGTACGTGGACGGGCTCTATCCATCCATCCATCCATCCCTCAAGCCTCACCGTGCAGGCTGTGGTGCTCCCGGGCGACAGCAAGCTCCTGCTCCCTGCAATAGGAGCAGCGTTAAACTGGAATAACAGTTTAATAGTGCTCAAGTTGGTTTCACTTTCTCGCCCAAGAGATGAGAAACAAAAAGTAAGAAACAAACGAACCATGACACTTATCTGAAAAGCAACAAGTTGGTGCATAGGGTATCCAACACCCTAAAGGAACATAAAGTTCAGTCACAAATTAGTGTAAGTCGCAGCTTAAAGGAACATAAAGTTAGGCCAGCACTCACTCCTAGCAGGAATTTCAGTCATTGCCATAAGGGCTGTCTGGTTGTTAGTTTTAATTTCTTTTCCAGAATACATTGATCATATAGGACAGTGTTTAACTGGCACTTACAAACCCTCTTAGCTAGAAGGGTCACAAGTACTGCAGAAATTCCTAAAAAGTGCTGATTTCTTAGCAAATTCTAATAATCTTCAATACAATCTGCCAGGCTGTTTCTGCTCACTGCATCACAAAATCAGCACCTCCTGTTTATTCGTTCTATACTGTAAGGGACATGTCTGTTTGGAACATGAAATATTGCTTTTCTCTATGTGTCTAGGTCAGCTTGACCTTTCATCTTAAAGCTGATTGCTCATCCATAACTCCGTGAAAATGGAGTGGATTGGTGGCTTTTCCCCATCCCACCACAGCAAATAAAACTCACAGTAAGGCCACCCACGCAGTGATCATGACAGGCAGCGCAAAGGCTCAGACAGCCCCGGTCCTGTGCAGCAAGAAGTCCCTTGCTGTGCCCTTCTTCCAGGAAGCACAAGTCTTCAGCAGCCACATAAATTGCCCCTAACTCTTTGTGCCAGTGCTGCTCAGCACTGCCTATGCCTACAACAATTAATATCTGGGCAGCTTATTCATGGTGTTAGCGGGTCTTGCTTTAAAAGGATTTGAGGGGGAAAAAAAAAAATTACTCCATTCTATACGTTATTATTTCTCATATATTTGAATAACAGTAAGCAGGAGGACTCCTAGGCTAGAATTATAGATTGGTGACTAAATTGTCATGTTGATGCCATAGCACGTCCTTGACACTGGTCATTGGTGAGAGCAATAGTTAATAGCTAATGGGTTGGCCTGTGCTGGTCCCTGGCAAGGTGCATTAGGAGCGCACTGGCTTTTCAGAGCTCAACATCACAGATGAGTCAGCAGAATTTGGGAACTGAACTCTGGTTTGCTTAGGTATGCATAACTCAGGGGTCAGGTCCTGATCTCTTTCAAATCATTGTAAATCTGGAGCTGTTGCTCCCTAGGACTGAGAGAGTCACAGAAGCACCACAGAAACCCAGAAACGGTCTTGTAGTGAACAACACTTAGGAGAGCTCACTGGTCAAGGAGCACTTTCTGCTGAAAACCTGAAACATACTATTTCAAAATTTAGGCATATGGCAGTGCTATAGAAGGTGATCTTCCCAGACGAGGCCAATCTCATGGTGTTTTCAGCACTGGGGGATCCAGGGAAGCACCCACACAGTAAACCCAGCCCAGAGAGGTCTCAGACCACAGCTACTGCTGACCAGCCTCCCACTGCCCTGCAACCACAAGCTGCTTTCTATGGATGGAGATAAAGCTGTGTCCATGTAAGCAAGGAAGACTGACTGTGGGGTTTGAGGGAGGGGGTCTAACCTTCCCAGAGCTTTGTACACAGTGTTGGAATTTCTTTATCTCTCACTAGAGGTGTGATGCAGTGAGGTTTAGGAACATGGCAATGTACCAGATCAAAACAGACAGCATTATCCATTCTCAAGAAGACAAAAGCATTTAGTTCTCCTGAGTTGGAAAGTAAGCAGAAAGGTTGTAAAAGACCTAAGTAATTTTCCCGTTTACATGGCTTTTCTCACCAAAGCCACGTTGCGGCACGTCTGCGTCTCACTTGGCAGTGACCAGCAAAGCCCTTGCGCAGCGCGTGCACGCACCAAGCTCTAATGCTCTTAGGTGGTAGGAAGGAATACAACAAAACCCAAATTATGGAAACTGGTTATAAGTTAGGGAATTTTTGCCTGCCGTTATGGTACACGCATATAGTTGGGTTTTGTTAATGCTGGAAGACTCCCCAGGTTTCTCACGCACTCACATGCCCTCAAAGTTGCCCTCGGTGGGTTTTCCACCAGCCCTTCCCAAGCTCACGGTCACAACCACAGCAACTCAAGCTGAGCGTGGAAATGGGTGGCTGGGAGAGACTCCGTGCCATTTACCTGGTAAAGGCTGCATCTTCTGCTTTAAAGCAGATTACAACTAAATGTTTGATTTGTTAGTCTTCATCTTGCGATGAGCCTGTTTCGTACGATATAATTCTTTGAAATCCTGTTGCGTTATACACACAAACACAGCAGCACAAACAGCCAGAGAGCATGGGGCCACCATGGCCGAGCGTCCCAGACAAGACACCATCACCCTGATCCTGGGGACACTGGTGTCCAAGAGCCCTGGGACAAGAGTGGAAACCTCATGCACCAACACACAAACTCCCATCTCCAGAGTTCAGCTGTAATACTGGTTTTGTGCTTTAAGCCTTCAGAACTTGTTACTTTGGGACGGGGAGGAAAAGGAAGCCAGCAGTTTCAATGATGCAGAGAAAAGAGGAGTACAGCCCCAGCCCACAGCTGATAATAATGCAGAGAGGACCACTGCTGCAAAAGGGAATCAGGCATTTATGCCAGGAGGGGACATGGCCCTTTGGCTGCAGGAGGGACTTCGCAAACGCGTGCGTTCCTGCAGCTGAAAGCTTTTGGTTTACATGGCATTTCCCTCCGGCTTCAAGCCTCTTCTGTAGCCCCCTGCAAACCTTTGCTGTCCCATCTCCTCTCTCCTTCCAAACCCCCTCTATCCACAGAACCACGAACACAAATCCCTCGCACAGCCACTTACTTGCACTCCCTTTCACATGAGCTCAGCCGCCTTCTCTTCCCTGGAGCTCTGAGGTTTGAGCCTTGTGCTGTCACTAGAGACAGCAAATCCAGTAGCAAGCGGTCTTGGAAAACAAGAAAGAACGAGAGCTTTTGTACCAACACCCTGACAAAATTGTCCTCCAGCATCTCAAACAGCACTTGCCCATCGCGGAGCGGCCGCCAAAGCTGGTTTGCCCCATTCGTCTGGGCTAGAAGTGTGACTCTCCGAGCACAACACGGCGCTGGTGGCAGAGAGGGGCTTTCCAGCCATCCGGCTCAGCGGATCGGCATGGAGGCGCAGCACGGATTTTTGCGTAACCGGTGGCTGTGCTTGCTCAGACTTGCTATACCTGGGAGTTTTCCCCATTCATTCAGTGAGCAGGGAAGGTTTTAACAGCACCAGAGAAAACAGGGCTAGGGGCAACTCAGAGCTGCAGAAGTTGGTCATGCAAGCACGCAGGAACTCAGTTCTTGTGTAGGCACAAGTGGACATGCGTGTCCTCAAAGATGGAGATGCAAAAATTCTTTCCTGCATCTGAAGATCTTGATGCCACCACTCTTGCACGCATCTCTGGACACAGCTATATAGAGATCTTGGTAACCCTTCCCTACCTCACAAAACATGGTTGCCAACAGGTTCCAACACTGGCCCAGGTTGCCCAGAGAGGTGGTGGATGCCCCATCCCTGGAAATGTTCCAGGCCAGGTTGGATGAGGCTCTGAGCAACCTGATCTGGTTAGAGATGTCCCTGCTTCTGGCAGGGGGGTTGGACTGGGTGGGCTTTGAAGGTCCCTTCCAACCCAAACCATTGCATGATTCTATTATTCTGTTGTTGGTAACCCCAAAGTAGCCAATTGCTTTGGGAAGGAATCAGATGAACAGATTACTCAAATTTTGCCAAGAGGGGAACGCTGAACTGGGATCCTGTTTGCACTGCAGAGCAAGGCAGCGAGGTGACCATCAGCCAGAGAAACTGCTGTTAGCAAGGGGCAAATATCAAGGTCCTTTTTGTGCTGTGGTGTTTGCTTTCTGCAGAATGTTATGTTTGTCTTGCTGGCTACTTTTGGGATGTGTATGAAAGAGCATTTTTTCATGCTCGACGAGTTAATTATTAGCCATGGACAAGTGGCCACTGAGTAATTAGAAATCACAATACAAGGAAGAAAGCACAACAGAACACCTTTCATCTTAACACGGAAATAAAAGCCTTTTTCTTTTACCGGGAATTACCCTTAATAAAATTGTGTCACTTGATGCCCTGAAATCAAATTTGTCTGATTGTTTAGAAAGACTTTCCTTGGCACCTATCACCTTCTCTAGAACTTGGCGTATGCAGGTAGATCAACAGCCGTGCTCAAGAAACCACATTCCCACCGCTGCACCGTGCAGTGTCCAACAGCACACTCAGGCCAAAGAAAACAGCGAATTAAGAACCTTGGCTTCCTCTGAGCCATTGCTCAGTTTAAAACAAGAGGAAGGTACAGAAATATTCATCCTGAAACTTATGGACACATTTCAAGAGACACGCAGTTTGGTCTGGCGTTCCTCAACAGCTGTAATTCCTAGTCCCAGCCAGGGGTTAATTTTGGAGCAATAGTTTTGTTGGATATACAGGTGGGGCATTGCTTTATTGGTTCAAGTCTTACCCTTGGAAGGGCGGGGTTGAGGGCTAAAGCCCTAAATCTCACTATCTTTATTAGCAGCTGAGGAAAATAAAAATGGTAGAGGCAAAAATGTTACCCTTTTTTTTCTTTTGTGTGTCCTTAAAGAGATCAGAGAAACAGAGAGCATAAATAAAGGCTTCAGACAGGAACTCTGGTCTATAACATAAGGCAAGAAGTTTGGACATAAGGAAGAAATTTGAACAATGAGGGTGGTAAGACACTGGCACAAATTGCCCAGAGTAGTTGTAGATGCCCCATCATTGGAAGCCTTCAAGGTCAGGTTGGATGGGACAGAGAGGCAGCCTAGTGAAAGATGTCCCTACTCCTGGCAGGAGGGTTGGACTAGATGATCTTCAAAGGAGCTTTCCAAACCAAACCGTTCTGTGAGAGCAGGTTTTCCTAAGGAGCGGTTTTGGCACTCAGGCTCATAAGAGAACAAACTTTCCTTTCACTGCATGAACAACACTGAAAGGAAATACGACCCCAGCCGTTAAACTATTGGAAGCAGCATTATCTCCAGCAAGGGTCAAGTGAGGAGCTGAGCTCCAGGTTGCCACCTGACTCTCATGCCTGCCAGTGCTCAGCACCTTTCGGACCTTTTTTGCACTTCAGCCTTGTGATGGGCTGTTCCGATTTACAGATGTAAAACCAGGTACCATTTCTGATTTTGAATCAAGTCTCTTCTGGTTTGGCCAAAATCGCTTTTTCTGCTGTGCACACAGAAGTGATTAAATGCTGTGTTTCTCTCTTGCTCAAGTAGCCACAATGCCCATATCCTCCAGGCATGAGGATTATTGATGACTTGATCGGTTAACTTATTTTGCAAGCGTGATTTTTCACCCACTTCCATGCCTTTTCCAGGGAATGCAAGAAAAATGACTTTACTAGCGTTCATCTTTCTGCTCATCTTCCTCCCTGATGGATCTGCAAGCAGCAGATACCTCCCCAAGTCAGCAAGTAAGTGGAACCAGTCTGGGGCACAGCAGTTTATGGGTGGCCTAAGAGCAGAGGTGGCATTACAGAGCAGGGTTCAGAGAGTCTCTCTACCCCATCAGTACCCATCGCTGCCACGGGACCCTTCAGACCACACGGTGCTGGGTCCACCCTTGCCCCGGTATACCCAATCTGCTCTGCAGTCCCATCAGGTTTTGCAGCAGACTGAGGTTTACAGCCAAGGTGTTTTCCCTTTGCAGTCTCAAGCCCTGTGTTCGGACCGCGGCAGGTATACGGTCTGCTCGATGGGTCAGTTACCATGAAATGCTTCTACCCGCCCACCCGCGTGAACAGACACGACAGAAAGTATTGGTGCAAGCAGTCGGCCACGAGATGCATGACCATTATCTCCACCAGTGGCTACATTGCTCCGGGCTACCAAGGCAAAGTCTTCATCACCGACTACCCAGAGGCAGAAAACTTCCAGATTGACATCTCCAAGCTCACGATGGCAGATGTGGGCACCTACCAGTGCGGTGTTGGTGTCAATGGCAGAGGGCTCTCCCACAAAGTCAGTCTGGATGTTTCTAAAGGTAACCACAGTCTTGGGGCTCCTTGAAGTATTATTTTCTTTTGCTTTTTTTCCTCCTTTTTTAATAAGGCTCCACAGATAGTCTGTCCAGGGTCTAAGAACTCCATGCTTTCAGGAAACAGCATTTTTCATTTTCCCTTGTGCTCTTACAGAATGGATTTTTAGACCAAAAATATGACATAAAAATCAGATTAAATGAACCTCATCTTAACATCACCAACATTGCTTAGAAGCTGCTGACATCTCTCAGCCACTAAAGGTTGGGGAGATGCAGTCAGAGGGCCCGTGGTGTACAGGACGACGTCGTGCTGCTGGGAAGGGCCCAGGGTGCAGAGCACAGTGCAAACTCGTGGCACAGCCCCTGACAAGGCAGCTCTGGGAGAAACCCCACTGTAGAGCAGCGTACAGACCTCACTCCTTAAATGCCCGACAGGCACGAGACACAGCTGGACAGACCCTGCTCTGACCAAGAGGGGCACATGGTCATATAACATAGCAAAGCACAGAGAAACCCTACACTAAAAAAAAGCCCTCAGAGCTAGAGGGGAGTCAAGCACAGTTACGGACAGAGCAGGGAGAGGCTGACTGGTGTCTCTGTGTGCACAGGTCCACACATCCCCGAGGGAGCGGAGCTCTTCTACGTGAAGCTGCACAGCACTTTGACCATACCCTGCAGCTTCGGGAACGACACCACGAGCATGCGGAAATTCCTGTGCAAGATGGAGAAAGCCGGCTGCCGTAACATCATCAACAGTTACGGGGAAGTCGATGAGAACTACACGGGGAGAGTTCTGCTGAGCAACACGGAGCCGCCAGGCTCCTTCAGCGTCATGATCACCCAGATGAGCTGGGAAGACTCCGGCTTGTACTTCTGCGGGGTCGGCTTCTACGGGGAGGACGGAGAAACAAAGGAACTGGATGTGCATGTCTATGAGTGTGAGTAAGCTATTCCCAGTGGATTTTCCCTTCACCTCTGCTTCTCTTTAGAAGCATCCCTAGCAGTGTCACTTTATTTAACAAGAACTTCAATTTCCCTTTGCAGAGTGCTCTTATCCTATTCCCTCATCTAGCTACTACTATACTCATTTAGCTATCTGGGACACACTAAACCATCATAAATAAAGCTTGTATCAAGACTTAACCTTCCCAGCAGTGGCTAGCTATCTTCCCCAGTCCGGCTAGCCCAAAACTCTGGAAGGCAAATTCTGCCTACCAGTCTGAGACAAGCATACTATCTCTTAAAGTCCTAATTCTTTAAGTCTCAAAATGACAGATGTAGAAAGGAGAAGGCCTGCCCTTCCCCTAGCAAAAGGAGCAAAACTTTGAGCTGTCAGTAGACAAGGACAGCCACCACTCAGTGACTCCAGGAAAAGGAAAGGCCTGACTGACTCAATTCCAGGGCCAGGACGGTCTCCTAGCACCTGCCCCCCTGAGCTTTGCCTAGCCTTGCTTTAGCCAAAACAGCTTTGTACAATCTATAATATTTATTCTCTTGAGAGAGTGCCACATAGGCAAGAGTTAGAAGTGTATAGCCACTCATTTCATTTTTATCTCCAGCAACAACTGTTCCTCAAGGCCAGCCCACAATATTTGGAGTAAAAGGAGGTTCAACAACTTTTGAGTGCCACTACGAGCCTCTAAAACGACTCTCAATCAAGTACTTGTGCAAGTGGAGAAAGAACGGGTGTTTTCAGATCATAGACAACTCCGGGTACGTGTCGGACTTGTACGAGGGAAGAGTGGCTGTGTACAACAGCCCGGATAACAGCACGATGACCGTCGTCCTGAACCAGCTGACGGACAGTGACAAGGGCTATTACTGGTGCATGACAGACGACAACAGGGAGCAGCAATCATCAACCGAGCTGAAGATCATAGACGGTACGAGTTCACACGTTGGCAGTTCTCTGCCTGCTTAGTAGGTGCGAACCAACCTCCTAAGCACCCAGAGAAGCAGATCTGGCTTTTTGGGAGCGGATCTGAGATCCAACTCTGAAGTTTTATCTCATAAGGTGAAGCATTGTGCCAATCCCCCCCCACACACACACTCCAGTAGCTTTAAAATGGAAAAATAAGGTTTCAGTTTTATGGGAAAGCATTCACAAAAGTTTCTCATGCAAGTATTTCTTAAGCCTTGCAAAAAAAAACCCCCAGCTTTCACTCAGAGATGCATATACAGCATCCTTAGCGTTGATTTAGCGATGTACGTTGCACATTCCCTCAAAGATACATCTCCAGGTTCACCACCACTAGCAGCACCATGACCTGTTGTCTGCCATTCCCACCACCACTAACCATTCCAGAACCACTAACATTAGCCTTGATGTTCTGTTTGCCCTCACAGGAGAACCTGGACTAAAGGGAAAGAAGAGAGTGGAGGCAGAAGTGGGCTCACGGGTGGATTTAAATTGTTTTTACCCGTGCAAGTACTACTCCTACCAGAAGTACTGGTGCAAGTGGAGCAGCACCAACTGCAACCCACGGCCATTCTCTGACCTAGCACAGCCAGGGCCGGACGTCATCTGTGACACTGACAACAAGACCGTTGTCCTGAGCTTTGACTCGGTGAAAAAGACAGACGAAGGGTGGTACTGGTGTGGGGTGAAGCGCGACAGCGTCTTCGGGGAAACCATGGCGGTGTACCTGCAGGTGACTGGAGGTGAGGTCCAAGGCAAAGGCAGGCTGGGGCTTTCCTGCTCCTTGGGGCTGTGATTCAGGCTGCCTTCTGCTGACAGAAAAGTCCTCTCCTTATCCACTAGGTTGCAGCACCTCAAAACAGAAGTGCTCTCATCCAGGCAGCCTCCCAGGAGGTGCCAAGAGCAGCCTGATTTTACACAACTTGACATAGATCTTTTCACCCACTCGCTGGTTTCTGCTTCCATAAAAAACCCACCAGCCTAAAAATCACTTCCTTCCACATAATTTTTACTTTTTAACCCTGCTCTTAATAATTACCGCTATTACAATTTGTAGCATCACTTTGTTTAAGCAACATCTGACACTTGGCAGGTGAAAGGCTGCGTGGAGTTCAGAGACACATCATGCTCCAGGGAGCTTATCATCTCAATAAATAGGAAAATAGCAGGGAGCAGAAAAGGAAGGGCTGTCACCAACTCCCCTGGGGCAGCAAGGGGCTTAGTCTCAGCTTTGGGGCAGTATTTTGGTTTTCTTGGGAGGGAATATTGTTAGAAACAAGGCAGAAAGAAGCATAGTACTGGATATCCCACACACAGCCATCCTAAGTGGATCACGATTAAAGTGAAAACGGAGAGAAACAGCCTCATTTCACTGCCTTTGGCAGGCAAAGAGCTAGAAATAAAAGCAAACCAAGTAATAAAAATTTCTTCAGGAAATATTAGAGGCAAAACATAGAAATGCAAGACTTGGGACTTTTGCTCGCACAACTGACCACCCTTCTCCCCTGGGATTGCAGGAAGCGGGGCTGCCCGCAGCGTGGAGCTCCTGGACGTTGACGCCCCCAGCCACGCCGAGCCCC
>WHYT01013604.1:6128-23188 GCA_009806455.1 Tetrax tetrax | reverse complement strand
ACGCCGAGCCCCCCAGCCACGCCGAGCCCGGCTTTGTGCCCCAAGGAAGAGCCCGCAGCGATGCCGGGGTGCAGAGCGCAGCCTCGGAAAGGTCAGTTCTCTCCAAGCCTCCATCATTTATCATTTCTGTGAGGCTGATATTAACCCAGTGTTAGCACAGTGCTTGCACACTGTGTGTGCAGTTTAACACAACAAAAATCTTGTCCGTAAAGTACTCAGCTGAGAACATCAGAGGAAAAGAAGCAAAAAAAAAAAAAAGTAGAGCAAAGGGCACAAGGTCTTGAAATTAATCTCTAGCTCAAGAAAACACAATCCCAGAAGGGAATAATTAGAGATTCAATGTATAGAAAACCTAATTGAAAATACTTCCATCAAGATTAGAGATCTTTCCTTCACACATTTATAGCCACGCTGCTGATGAGGCTGTTTTGGCACAAGCTCTGTCCCACATTTTTATTTACCCCCGTGATGTGCTGGGATCCAGTTCATCAGTTGAATTGCATTGTGCTCACTCAGATTTACCATCCTCTACAGATTTTAAACTGCTGGACATTCACACACATTAGTCAGTCTTGAACAATTTTTTTAAAAAATGCATCTCACAGCTTAATGATGTATCTTTCCCTCTCCTCCAGCTCGGATCAAAGCCACAGCCCCAATACACTTGCTTTAGTCCTGGGCCCCGTTGGTGCCGTGCTCCTGATCCTCGTGGTGGCTTTTGCCGTTTTTAAATACAGGCGGTTGCTGAGATCTGGTGAGTCCCTGCCTTTTCTATTCTCTCAAGAAAAACCGGCAAAATTAAGACGGAGGCATGCACACTGCCATCTCTGCTGGGCTGAGCTGCTCCCAGTACCTCCCCGTACGATGGGGACAAAAGGGACCCAGCCCCTGCCACCGACCCCGTCCGTACACCCAGCGCACGGGGTGCCAGGGCCGAGATGGGGAGCAGCCCTCCGCGGGCTTTACACGTTGCACCACACAGAGTCTGCTGGCACGCAGGTGGCTGGGACGCCAACGTGCTCGCACCAGCTCTGAGCCAGCACTCAGGGTCTTTATCCCTCCCCTCTTCCCAGACCTGGTGTCCGTCGGGAGCTACAGGACAAACATCAGCATGTCGGACTTCGAAAGCGTGAAGGAGTACACTGCGAGCAATAGCGCCTGCGCGAAGGAGACCCAGGAGACTCAGATAGGAGGGGATGGTAGGTCACGGGCTGGTGGGCTCACTCGCCAGCCCTGGGGCGAGGGACACTGGGGAGGGGGTTGCAGAAAACCCCTACGAAACCACAGAAATACCTGCCCACCGATGGCCCACCCATACCAACACCTCCTTGTCTTTCCCTGCAGAGTTCATCACCACCACGGCCGCCCCAGAAAGTGCTGCTGAGATAAAGAAGGCAAAAAGGGTAAGAAAAGGCAGGAGAGAGCCCACTGACCTGGACACACCACCGCAGCCCCCAGCCTCTGCCAAAGGAGCTACCTTCTCCCAGGGGCCTTATTTATACCCAGGTGCTCTCCACCTTACCTGGGCCTGGCCAGCTGCTGCAGATCAGCGTTTGTGAGGGGACCTTAACCCTTTCCTGACCCCACATTTTAGCAGAGACAATAACAGCAGTTGCCTTACTTCAGACAGTACACCAAGCCAGCCCCAGGAAGCATCATAAGTGTTGGAGCTGGGTTATTACCATAAATCAGAGAATCATAGAATCATTAGGGATGGAGGGGACCGTTAAAGCCCACCCAGTCCAACAACCCTGCAAGGAGCAGGGACATCTCCAACCAGATCAGGTTGCTCAGAGCCCCGGCCAACCTGGCCTGGAATGTTTCCAGGGATGGGGCATCCACCACCTCTCTGGGCAACCTGCGATGGTATTCCATCACCCTCAGCATAACAGATTTTTTCTTTATGTCCAATCTGACTCTACCTCCCTCTATTTTAAACCTTTACCCCTCATCCTATCCCAACAGACTCTGCTGAAGAGTCCCTCCCCACCTTTCCTGCAGCCCCCTTTGGGCACTGGGAGCCGCTCTCAGCTCTCCCCGGAGCCTCCTCTTTCCCAGGCTGAACAGCCCCAGCTCCCTCAGCCTGTGTACCATCCCAAAAAGCTCACGGCCCTGCAGTGCTGCCCACGTTAACACTGTGCCTTCCCCTGCTGCATGCTGCTGTCCGTCCCTGGCCACCTAACGCTGTCCTGTCCTTCCCCAGAGCTCCAAGGAGGATGCTGACCTCGCCTACTCCGCCTTCCTCCTCACCTCCAGCAGTATCGCGCAGGGCGGTGCCGGGGGGGACAGCGCTGCCTCGAACGTTCCCCCTCCCAACTGGGACAGCCAGATCTGAAGGTGAGGGACCAAGAGGTGTCAGCGACTGGGACCGGCTCAGCCTCGAGGATCAGAGCCGGACATCAGCAAGCAGCCGGTCATCAGCAAGCAGCATTGTTTTTTGCTACCACAATTTGCTATAGCTTGACATTTTTTCGCTTAAATTCAGCTTCGGGCGGTGATTTAGGAGGAATCGTTTGAGGCCAAACAGGGCGGCTGGGCTGGAGGCGCAGGTCTGAACGAGCAGGTCGGACTGGGGCATGGTAGGAGCTTGAGTGGCTTAGGCCACCGGCAGCCCCGGCCCCACCAGTGCCCTTCCAACACGGTGGGCTCTCAAAAAAAAAAAAAAAAAAAAAATCTCATTTTCTTTTAAAGGCACCTGGAAAACCCTCTAGAATGATGACTCTCGCTTTTGATTCCTTTCAGCTTTCTCCTCCCAAGGGCAGTACCTGCAGACCAGACGTGGTCTGAAGTGTTTGCATTCACGAGCAATAAAGTACACCACTGGCTTTCAGCAGACCAGGGGGACTCACGTCCATGGGAGGGCATGGGGAGAGGGCACCCAAAGGATGCACTGGGCGGGCTGTCTCCTCCCCTTACTGCAGCATCATACCTGGTGCTGCAAGCGGCACAGGACAGCAGAAGAAATCCCTGATTAATGGAGATAAGCAGGAAATGTTTTGAGTCATTTCATGTACGTTTTCATCAACAGCAGGAATTGATCACAAAATTACATTAATTAGTACGATAACCTGTCGGCAGCCTGTGTAGCTGGTTAGGCAGCAGGCACTGGTGCTCCCTGGCACTGTATTTGCACAGCACAGACCAAATTCCCCAGAGCAGCTGAGCCACCAACCTCCCATTTCTGACCTGGAGTCGGAACAACTGAGCCCAATCCACGCTCCCCTGCCCGGGAGCCGCCCCGCTGAGGGGCACGTTCAGAACCCACCCTTTGCTGAATAAACCTGAGCCACACGTCACTCAGCATTTTCCCTGGCTGGCTTCGTGTTCATCCAAGCAGAAACGAGGATGACTGTAATTAAACGCTGTGTCTTGGTCTTATTTTCGAGAGCGGATGACTGAACAGAGAAAAGCAGTTTATTGACTGATTTCCCAGCAGCGGCACGGCTCCGCTGCCCGTCAGTTAGACGCGGGTGCAGAAAGCTGAACACCCCGCAGATAAAGCAATGCAGGAAGCGGCAACAATGAAGAAGTCGTGATGAAGCAGAGACACGATTTTCCCCGAACACCAGGATTGTGATGGGCTGGTGCCCACCTGGATAAGAGAGCATCTGCGGAGGGGTCCAACGGGTCAGAGCTGTTCAGGAGAGGAGTGGAAACTGCACGGATAAACTCACATTCCTGAGCCTGCGGTGGTCACGTGCAGCTCTGATGGCAAGCCAGAAAATACGAAGAACAAGGAGTGGTACCCTGGCTAGGGTCTGACACAATGGTCTTACCATAGTCACACCATAGTCTATTTCCATTTTAGTAAAATATTAGTGACACATTAAAATGAAAACTGTATGGTAGCTCAGCACGGCGCCAGGCGATGGCTGTTTGCGTCAGCCCACACACACTAAGTTCCCATCAAGGATAAAAACCAAATTATTCCTGAATCATGGACCTTCCCATAATAAGAGCTGAGATGAGCACACCTCAGGGTGAGTAGGGGAGCAGCAGCTCAGCGAGATTTGTGTTTGCAGGGCAGCTCTCACATCCACGTTACAAGGGTCATCACCTCGCTGACAGCGGGGCTAGGACCTCACCTGCCTCACCTCCCCGCGCGGTGGGAAGGGGCTCGGATATCGGAGAAGGTGAGGAGGGGCCAGGACAGGTCTGCACCTGCCCAGACTTGCTGGAAGTGAAGGAATTATTCTGGTGCAACAGCAACGGCACGCGCTCAGAAAGTGTCCCCAGGGGTGAGCAGTCATGGAGCTGTGGGAGAACGCTACGGTGTGGAAATTTCTGAAAGGAGAAAACCCCTTTTGCTCTCCCTTTGCAAATCTGCTTCCTCTTCTACCTGCCCGCTGGCATCCTCTTCTCAGTTCCGCTCCTCCTGCACTGTGCTGGGAGCAGCGGCAATGAGGGAAATTCCCAGGAAAAGTGCAGAGGGTGAGAATAGTGGGTGGGCTGAGCAGCCTGCCAGCTGGCTTTGCTTCCACCTTCAGCCTTGGCCGCTGCCTGTGCACAGCTCTGGCCCCTTCCCACCACTGGCGCTTCCATCAGCACCTCCTTTCCAAAGGGACATGCCCCGGGCTGCTGCGGTGGGTGAGAGAGTGTAAACTTTGACATGAAAGCAGTAAAACGTGCGTGGATTGAGGCATGCAACCCTCCACACAGGATAAAAAAAAAAAAAATGAAATCTGATAAACAATAATAATTGTGAAGGTGTAAGCTGAGGATGTGGAATAAACCCCACACTTCTCACTCAGGCTATGGTCCAGAGCCCATCATGATCAACGGACAGGTCCCCAGGGACCTCCCCAATCATCTCCTTCACCAGGCTGTTTGCCGAACGTGCTGACTGATTTCCTTCGATCAGTGACAAGCTCTGGTAGCTCATTATATCACTGTTTCATTCCCTATCTTTTTTCTTTAACAGAAAATCATGGTATGTGTAAGATATCTGTCATTCTTAAATGGTTGATTTCGAGGGTGGCGGTGCTGAAAGATTGGCTTTCAAGAACTCTGACAGAGCTTGGAGGGATGTATCCAACCGTTCACGCCCTGGCACCAGGACAAGTGAAAGGCACGCTGGAAAAAGCCATGAGAAAGCAAATTAAGAGAATCAAAACCCTGAGAGGCTTTCCTTTGGCATAAGAAGGTATTTCAGGAGGATCATGAGCAATCCAGGAGGCCTTTCCTTTAAAAGTGAATCACCAAATCCCGCTCAGCATGAAGCACGTGCCCATGCTGGTGAGCTCACCCAGCCAGGTCTCCAGCCGGGCCTTTTTGGGAAGGGACAAGGGGTCTCCTCCTCCTCCGCAGCTCTTCATTCCTGGTGAATGGCACAGTGCCCACTGGACTGACACAAGGTTCTGGTGATGCCTGTGTGCTGCTGGAGGTCCTGCCCACGGTCCTCCTGTGATGGGAATGAAACCAAAGCAGTAACTAGGTTCTGCTTGAGGACACGAGAACTTTATTCCGTAATAGCAAAATTCTGTTAAAGAGCTTCTTCTGCAGCTTTCCTTATGTTATGGGAAAGCCTTCCCTGTGTCACCTCTGCAGCATCGTTAGAAATGGCCCAAGCTGGGAACAGCCAGACTTCCATCCATCCCAGCTCCTGACCTTCCCCTGCCCTTAGGCAGGAAGAGATGTTGGGCTGTCCCATGGGAACAGAGGTGCTGAGAGGTTTGTACAAGCCTGAAGGATTCAAACCTAGAAGCGATTACCCAACCCTACCAGCAAGAAGAGCTTCTCAGAGCCAGGGGACAGCGTGCAGCACCCTGGTTGTGCTCCCACCACAGGATTTTTTGGTACACCTTGCTCCAATTAGCAGCTTGTGCTAATGAGCAGCATTTACCTGGGCCCTGACACCACGAGTGTGTAAACACCTCCTGGCTGCTTGGAGAGATGACCTGGGTGGTCTTGGCTCATTTACTAACGCATTAGTTCTCTCCCATGGTCAGATACTGCAGCGATATGTGGGAAAACACAGCGGGAAAGGGATTTGGAACATGCAGAACCAGTGGGTACCAGCAACGTGTGTGCAATCACTTGCGGCTAAAAGAGCCCAAAAAGGGTGAAAACAGGCCAGAGCGATACATCACACACAGTAAAAATGTTTTCGTGGACAAGCTGGGGTGACTTAGGATCACTCAGGTCTAAACTCTGGTCTCTCTGGCATGCCAGGAAAGGTGCGTCACCTCTGGGATGCTAGCATGACCGGGAGCGACAGCATCTGCTACGAAAGGCCATCACGGTGAAATCAGAAAGTTTCACCAACAAGAAACATGAAATTCCTCAGAATTTTGACAAACAGACTCAGCACAGTTTCAAGTGGGCTTTATTTACAGTAATTGCAGCAGATTTCCACAAAACTACCGAGTGTCAGTAAATTAGAGAATGCACACAAGAACCTTCTCCTATTCAGCAATCACTTATCTTGCATTAAAAGTTTTCTTTTACTGATAAGGCAGAAAATATCATCTCAAAAGGCAACACAGATTTCTGAGGCCTGCCATACCTGCGAGGACCTGTTCTTGGATGCGTTTTTCACGCTGTGCCCCTCGTTTCAGCCAGAGCAGCCGGCCGCAGCAGACCGAGCCCTGATTTATGGTCACCGCTCTGCAGCCAGGGTGGTTCCAGCAGGCGCTCAGCACTCAGGATTATACATTCCCTATACAAAAAGTTATAATTTAAACAACGTGTTTATTAAATTATCACAGCTTATGTCTGCTAGCAAGAGAAACCCTTCTAGGTTTTCCCTTGGAGAGCATCCTTTGGTAGAAGTCAGCAAAGCGAGCACGATGCTGATTTATCAAACTCAGTATTTCCATGTTAATTAATGCAAGACCCCGCTGATGCTGGCTAGTGAAACCCTCAGGGTTTGACCAAACATAGCTACAACCAGTGAGAACTGCACTGGTACAGTACGTTATCATCGCGTGCGCTGCTGGGGTGTGCAATGTCCCAGCAGCTTCGTTAGCCCCGGCCGTTGGCGGGTCATTAATGCCTTCTGCTCCCTAATGAGATTTCTCCATCCAGTCCAGCAGGATGTCCAGCTCACCCAGCGATTTAAACGCTGCAGATGTGACATTCAGCTGAAACGATATAAAGGAACAGGTTGTAAGCAAAGACAGCAAGTGCAGCCCAAGGTAAAGAGAATCTGAACATCTGCATTAAGTACTAGGCAGTCATCCACTCACCCCTTCGTAGTTTGCAAGTATTTGCTGAAATTTCTTGGTGGATTCCTGTCCACACATGCATTTATTTTGCTCATGCTAGAAAAATAAGATAGAATTCATTAGTTTAATGGGTTAATTTTTAAAAATAAGAGATCGGTTTCTAATTATGCTGGAAATTACTGCATAGACAGAGACCTTGTTAAGCTCTGGAAAAGGCTGCAGGTTGTTAAATCAGACTTCAGCAAAGAGGAGATCTACTCTGATAGACAGAGAGACAGGATAAACATCATTCTTGAGAACTAATGTGGGAGTTGGTTGATGAGCGGCAAGTCTAAAAATTTCTCAGCAGACATACTCACTCTTCACGTCATGCTTCTTTGTATTCTTGTTAAAACCATTTTTATAAATAATTATTTTGTAACTTTATAAAATATTTAAGTTTATCTATATACCAAATACTGAACTGTAGCAATACTCAAAACTTACACACTGCTCGAGTTTTCTCTTCAAGCTGAGGAAGGAGTTGGCTATGCTGCTGATTTTTCGGTTGATGAACGAATCCTCAGTCTTGCAGTGTTTGAAGACTTTGTCCACATAGAAGTTGAAGAGATGATGGGTGATGCAGCATCTATCTGAAGACTTAAGGAATAAATTTCATTTTCAAAATGTCTTCCAAAGCTTTTTAAATCCGTGATCAGCAGCCTTTCTGTCCCTCTCCAGAATAAACCACCTCTAACACCAAGCACAGCACAGCAGGATGTTTGGACTCCTAGAAAGCTTTTTGGTGATGCTCGATGTAAATTGACAGTATATGTAGGAAATTATTTTAGGCTGATTTGCCAGGAGATCCATCCTCAGCAAGTCTCATCGAGTCAAGAAAATAATTAGCTGGTTTTGTAGCTGGGTATTAGAGGCTGAGACCTGAAGCAGTGGCCCATGTCTCATGCCTTAGATCATGAAAGCCCCACAAAATACATATTTATAACACATTTCACCCCCCAAGATCACATTCATCTGCTTTTGGATTCTGTAATCACTTTCCACCCAAATCCTGATGCACCTCCCTGTGCCTCCACTGACTGAGGCAGTGGGGAGCCCCAGCTAAAGCTCCTGTAACTGGAGCATCACATGCAACATCATCAAAAAATCTCTGCCCACCGTTTCTGGAAAGACAGTCAGGGCGAAAGCCGGGTGCAGGAACCGGCAGTGGGACACCCACCTCTTTTCGCATACGTGATCCGCATCACTTCATCCTCCCTGACCTGCGCTGTCTGCCAGCGTCTGTGTTTCGCAGGAACTTAGAAGTCATGGTACTGCACAGCTCCCCCAAGCACCCCGAGCCGGTACACCTCATGGGCAGGGTTAGGATGCTAGCTGGGCAAAATTATTCCAAGGAAAACCAGAGCCACAATAGGGATGCCTACCTTAACCTTGTGCAGGGAGTGCGGGTGTGACAAGATGCTCAGGGTCCTGACAGGGTCTCTGGCTTGCTGCACAGGAGAAGACAGAGACGGTGGTGGATGAGCTGGCTCCCAAGGGGCTTCGGGAGCCACCGGCTGCAGAACTTGCCCAGCTCCATGGGAGCCCGGAGCAATACTCACGATGTTGGCTTTAATGGCGGTGAAGCCAGACCTGATCTCAGTCACGCTCATCGGAACCCTGCAGGCTCCCAGGCGGAAGATTTTGTTCCCGGCTGTGGGGATCAAATTCAACCAGCACGACACGGAGAAGAGGCAGAGGAACAAGTGGGATCCCTTCATGCTGCTGCGTGGCCGGCTGCCCGGGAGACCCGTCCAAGGAAGACAATGTTGCCTCACTGTTTATCCTAAATAACACAATTATGATGCCTATGAAAATATATGTATTTTATATAGCAATTATACATGTACATGTGCATTAAAAAAATCCCCGCTGACTAGTATCTCATCTATTTCTTTTTTACTCCCCATGTGCAAGAGAAAAAAAAAAAAAATCAAATAAGCCCAAATATTTAACAGATCCTATAAGAATTTAATACAGTAATTAATATGATATTTAAGATCCCAAAAGAAGTAAAAAAGAAAGACAAAAATTAAATAAAATACCAGTAAAAGATTGCATGTAGATAGACAAAGTTCTTCTGAAAAATACTCATCAGAAAAGCATGTACAGATAAATTAAATTTTTTGAAGTCTGCTGACTCGGAAGCAGCAGGAGGTAACTGTGACTAAAAGCAGCAGATCCCAAAGTCTGGTTACAAAATAAAAGTGCTTTCCCTCAGGAACAGCGTACTTCAAATGCAAGCTCTATTAGCCCTGAAAATTAAGGTTATAAATTTAAAAAAACTTCTTTGAGAGATGTATTATAGGAATACAAGGAAATGTGCACAAGAACATAGAGCAAAAGGATGAACTCAGTATTTTACCTTGTTCTTTGATGTGGGGTCACCTGTCTCGCCGACGTCTGACCTGAAGAGCTCCGAAGAAAGCGTTTTTATCCAGGTATTGGGAGGAAATAACTCTTGGATTAACTTTTGGGATTTTTCCTGCTTTTCCCAGCATCTATTTCCCTTTTGTAATTTACTGAATTAATGAGCCAGTGAAAGGGACCAACTCTTTCACCCACAGGCGTTTCCCTATCCTACGGAGGCGGGAAATCCTGGCATTGCCGTATCATTTGTCATCGGGAAGAAGGATGCGACCAAAAGGAGGGACCATCATGGATGGGAGTTACATCCCCAAAACGCCAAGCTGAGAGGCTCCCCTCAGCACAAGGCCATGCTGCCAAGCCCCTCCTGGAGCGGGGCCTTTCCCGGCTCATCCCGGAGGCATCAGGATGTGGGAAGTCGAGCGGCATCATCTCTGGGATACCAGTAGTCCAAACCCCACAAGGTGGGAGGGTTTCTGGCAGTAAAACATGGTGCGCTCATAAAAGTAGAGTGACTCAAGGTTGGTAAAACCTTTCTCCATCACTGTCCTGGCACACAGGTCCTTCACCCATCAGGTATAGTGGATCCTGCTCTCTGGCTTGCTCCTCAGCTGGGTGGACACTTATCTCCACCAGCACATCCCTGGTATTTGGAGACCGGAGATTCTCAGGTATGAGGGAGTGGGGCTTTGGGATGATACAGCTGCCACCACAGTTCCTGAAGAAGTCATTTGTTTTTTGGGAGCATGGGCGACTTAGGTGATCATGATGCACAGTCCAAAGCTATCAGCTTGCAGAAGGACAGAAATTTCACTCAAACCTTTAAAAGTCCAGTGGCAGCAGGGAAGTTTAACCCACCAGCAAAGACTTTGACCGCAAAGCCTATGATGACCCTGCCTCAGACACTAGCTGCTGAGCAAAACTGATGCAGCCAAGGTCCTCAGGCAGACCAGGCACGTTCTCATACCGATGTTTCAGATCCAGACTGGCCCCAGGGAACCAAGGTTTGCCAGCTGGGACACATGAACTGGTGGAAAACCCAGGCTGGTTCACCATGCTGCTGGCTCTAAGGGTAGCTTGGCTGTTTCTGTAACCCATCTGGAGATAGCTAAGCTCAGCCTACAAACAAAAATGTGCAGTTAAAAAAAAAAACAAACTTCTTTCAGTTAGTGCACAGGAGGGAAGGTCAAATGGACTTAAGGAGCATGGAGATGGCAAAGACACCCCTCATCCCACAGCCAGGCTCCGGAGCAGCCAGGATGCGCTGGGCCAGGGCTGTTCTATGAAGTTTTGCTGGGTGAATAATTTCCTGATAACCAAGGTCGATCCTGAGCATGTATCCGTCATCAGGGGAAGACTAGGCAAATGGATTTTATGCCCGGGCTAGTCGTGGTATTGTGCAGAGTATTGCTGAAACAACCTCAAATGCAGCAAACGTGCCTCCCTCATCCCGGTGCCCTCCGGCAGCATTCCCAGAGCTCAGTGCACACCCAGCCTTGGTGAGGAAACAAGGGAAGAGGCAATGAGTTCTTACTTAATTATGTAAATCGCAGATGAGAAAAAGGGATTTTTTTTTTTTTTTTTCCCTTTTGGTAACTGAACTGATGCTTAAGACAGGTCAGCCAAATGCCAGCAGGCAAGAAAGAGTCATGGGTTAAGCATTACCAGCCAGGCTGGTGGAGGGAAGATGCTGGGGAACGGGAATGGTGTGTCGTATTATGGAGGTGCAGGGCCTTGCTCCATGACAGACCTCTGCGTGGTCCTGGGCGGGCATCCCTTGGTCTCACTCTCCTGTCACCAACCACATGCAGGCAGCAGGGATAGCGTAACCCTCACCACGTGGGCAAGGAGAACTGTGTCGGAGGCAAGGAGACAGTCCAGATTCTTAAAAACTAAAAATGAAAAATTATAAGTACAATGATGGCGATTGATGACTCCAAGTGCTAGACCTGGGGGAGGTCCAAAACCCAAAACCCTGACTTTTTGGAGCAGATAAGATGGCACCAGCAAGGATCTCAGCGTGCATTGGACCAAGTCCTGATGGAAGCGAACCACCCAGGCTCGGCTTTCCCCAGGCAGCCTCCCTCAGGGAGGCTCTCCTCCACCTGCAGCTACAGCAACCTGAAAATATCCTCAATAGAACGGCAAGCTGTTGCTCATACACTCTGGGAAGGAAGAGGAAAAGGAGAAATAGAAATTTCTGAAACACAGCAGCGTGACAACACAGATGAGCTCAGACAGTAAAATGGGAACTGACTCCCCCGGGCGCTCTCAGAATAGTTAAGCCTTTCGCTTACAGCAGCGCCGGGAAGCGCGCTGGGAGCGGGCAAGTGGTCCTCTCCCCGGGAACACTTCCAGGCAACTCCCAGCTAACGGGGAAGGGCTCCTCCCTTGGGATTTTATGGTAGGCACGTTGTGACAGGGCACAGTAGAAGTAGTTCCAACCCAAATAACAAACAAAGGTGGGATAGAGGGTTGCAAGCCAGCTGCCACTGTGCTGGGGAATTAAAAACCAAGCCCTGTCGTCTATACCAACTCTGAGCGCTGCCAGGAGTGATGCTCAGCCTCACCCTGCCATACAGAAGGCCACATTCGCATCACCGCAGAGCTGGCATCGCTGCCATGGTAACGGAAACATCTCCGTAACAGCAGAAAGCACCAGACTGCTGCAGACACGCAGCCTGTTGAAATGACTAACAGAGCAGCCGTTCCTGGAGAGCCCGGGAGCATGACAGGAGATGAGACACCTACTCACCCGCAGCCGGTTACGTTTGGGAAACTCAGCAGCAGCTCCCAGCCCTGCTCCACGCCGGGGCTGGAGAACCCCGCGCACACCACGCGTCGTGAGGTACTGCGGTCCCGCTCAGCGGGATTCACTGCTGGCCCAACTTTATTCATTTCAACTATCCAAAAGCGTTTGTTTTTTGTTTTATCCTAAAATATCCTTTAAAAAGAACCCCAAAACCAAAAAAACAAGCTGTTCTGATATGCAGGAGCCACACCGTCAAGCACTGACCACAGGCACACGTTAACACCAGGTTTCCAGTAAAGTGTTTCAGAGTGATAAGGCACCGGTTTCAACAGTGCATTTCACTGTAGTTTCGCGCTGTCTGGAGATCTGACATCACTTCACAGACCACTCTTGGGTTGCCATTCTTTGTCATCATTCGTATTTTGCAGCAGCTTCTGGCACACCAGCGTTTCAGATATGAGGCTGAGAATGGTTTGTATACAAATCCCCAGAACCAGACAACGTGAATGATAGAAATGCCTCCAGTGATTTTAATAAAGGAAAAATCAAGACTTAATAACAATGTCTAGCAACAGTATCTGACCTCAGGAACTCTTCCTGACAGCCTTCAGGAAAAGATCCTCAAAAACCAACTCGTCCACCTGGAATAAAAATGCTTGTAGGATTTTACATCTCTCCTGGTACTACCATAGTGCCCCAAAACCCTTGCCAAAGGAACATCGTTCTGTTTCCAGAGGCAAAAGAAAAGTGCTCCTGTTGGGTTTTCTGCACTGGAGTAGTTTCTTACACACTTGCAGTGGTGCAAATTGTCAGATCACCTACCCTCACCCCAGCTAATGGGAAGATTGGTGCTGTGCTGCAGCTCCGAGTAATTCCCAGCACCTTAAAATCAGAGGTTTAATTGTCAAGCAGTCACCTGGCCCTCCAATCCAGGGCCCATTTCAAATCTCATTTGAACAAGTGCTAGCCTGGCACGGTCCTCTTGAAACCCGCGGATTTACACGACACTCAGATGGGTGTCAGGCTTTCCATCAGCTTTTGCACCGACGTGCTTTGCTCTTTGCGCTGGAAACGTGCTCCGTGGCTGCCAGCGCCCTGAGCCAGCCTCCGAAAATCCCACCTGCTCTTCTCCCTTTTAATTAGTGCAGTTCATTATGGACAGAACCCAGGGCTTGCCAGCCCTGCCGCACGCTCAGTCCCAGCTCTGCAATGCTGCTGACAAAAGCAAAAAAAAATTGTTTTTCTCAGTAAACTCATCGAATGACTCAGAAAAAACTCTGTCAGGAGTTATCGGCTGATAGGTGAGGTACACTGTGTGCCCTCTTCTTGGTCACGTTCCTAACCATAACCACGTGAATAATTCTGAAAACCAGACACTGACTACTGTCTTTTGGGGAGCGACAGGCTAAGTGATCCTCAGCTTAATGAAATGCAGCTTTTCTTCAGCCAAGCTCAAGAGATGTCCAAAGCCAAGGGAGCAGAACTTCAGGTTGTTTTCCAGGATTTCTTCCCAAGTGGCTCACGGTGCCTGGGGCTCTCAAGAGCTTTAGGAGCTCCCATCACAGGAGGAGCAGCTCCTTTCCCAGCTCTGAGGGGGCTTTGGGACTTCAGGAGAACCTCAGAGAGCATCTGCAACCCCTAGACGATGTCTGAATCACCCTGATTTAGAGCATCGCCCACGACTGCCCTTCTGGGGGTGTTTCTGCCGTTTTCTGTTACCTCCAGCCCAGCCCAGCGTGTCCCCAGGTGCATGGACAGAGCCATCTCCCCTGGGGAGCATCACCTGTGGGTGTCCCTGGGCTCACCCCATCCTCACTGGATGTCCTTGGCCGAGTCACGGTTGTCGGCCGGCTGCGCAGGGCTGCGCGTCACAGAAAATGACACTGCCTCAGCCACCGCCTTCACGGAGCAGATGTGACACTCATCCGCGTGACTCACCAATGGCAGGGCTGCCACCAAACCAGGATTTCACCCAAAGAGGTTAAAAAGAAAAGTTTAAAAGAGCGGGGTTTTTTCCCCCCTCTAAGATTCACCTTTGTGGAAGGAGAAAAGCGTGGTGGAGGATCTTGTACAGCGGCATATCTGTTCTGCAGAAAACCGTTAATTTAGTCACCAGGGTGGGGGGCGTTGAAGGTTAGAGACTTGCTTCTCCTGCTTTGATAAAATGTGAACTCGTATTTTGGTTATCAAAAATGGCATCTTCCCCAAAGGGAAATGCATATTTCAGGTCTTTTCAGTTTAATAACACAGCTAAAGAGCAGCTCCTTCTAGCTTTTTCTTCAGCTGTGGGCAGTTGGGTTTCAGTGGCCACCTCTGTGCGCTTCCTCTGCAAAGCCCACGTCCACAAAGTCACGAGCCCAACCGAAACGCCGCCGGGCTCAAGTTAGGCAAGCGCATGAGCAGGGGGTGCTGGTAGGGACCAGCCCAGGGGAGTTCAACACATTCCCGCTAACGTCGGCAACTGGCTGGAGAATCAAATTGCTTTCGGGGAATTTTCAACCCAAAACTGCAGCAGTTCAGAAATTATCCAAAAATTTTAGCGCCTCCCCTGCTTGGGTAGACATCACACTTTTGTGATCATTTCAGAAACTTTTCCCAGTCAGAAAGTGAATTTCGATGGTTTGATTTTTTTTTCTTTTTTTCCCCACCATGTTAAGGAAATTGGCTATTTCAACAAAAATTGGGTGTTTCAGCTGAAAAGCACTGCCTTGCCACTGAAGATGAACAGAATCATCCACAAGATAACAATGTAAAGCCCAACACCCCTGCAGAGATTTGCACTCATCTATTTAAAAGACTCAAATCTGCCCAAAAGATTAAACTCAGGCTTAACAAATGAGACCTTTTCAGTTTCCAGAAGGTTTCAGAAGCTGTTTGATGTGGGCACCTGACATACTAGTAATTGGGCTTCTCTAAGAAAATGGCTAGAAAAAGAAAACGCTGAAGTAGTGGCAAGATTTGGAGTTGCCCGAGGAGCGTCATTGGTGGCTCCAGGCTGCTGGGAGGATCAATATTTTGCAGAGAAATGAAAATTTCTTGAAAGGTCTTTCCAAGGGAGAGAGCTGTGATTAGTGAGTACGAAAAAGGCCCTAAGCACATCAAACTTCCATTTTCTAAACCCAAAGAAGCCCCCATGCACACCTTCTCTGCAGAATTTAGATTTGTTTAATATGCTTGATTGTAATTTTATTTTTTTTTCTCTCTTGCAATTAGGGCTATGATCATAAATAGCGTTACCAACCACCGTGATGCTTCCCTTGTTCCCGCAGTCCTGGGGGGCTCCCACAGACGCTGGGTTACGCTGTTGGCAGAACAAGTTTGCACCTTGGAAAGTGGGTGGTCTGAAAGAGACGCGAGAGAGAGAACCAAAGAGGAGACAACAATAAAAATGAGCCAAAATTGAAGAAAATAGCTCATTTCAAGGATAGCGATTTTCCACAGTGAGCCTGAGGATCCCCTGTTGAAGCCCATGGATGGTCCTGTGACTCACACAGTTCTGGGGTGCTGCTCCCCACCAACGGGCTTTTCTTCGGAAAAGGCTCGTTAATGTTTAGGAAAACCAAAGCTGACGTTCTTCGCTTTGAAAATTCACATGAACAGACACAGAAAATGGCATCAATTGTCAGGAGCTGCCTGGAGAGGTACCAGGGATGCCACCTGCACTCCCCGTCAGCAACGGCGGACCAAAGACGTGGTGGCACACCGGGCACTGCTAGCGAGGTCACTGCTTCTTGTTAAAATATCAAACCACCCCGTCTTGCTCCTCCAGAGCTTCAGACAGCTTGTAACGGTGTGGCTGTTCCAATAATCACAGCGATGCCCATGAGAGCAGAGAAACACCCAGTGCACACGCTGCTGCTGTCACAGCCACCGACTAAAACTGATGTGGCAGCAAAAGCCAAGCTCAGAAAACAGAGCTTGGCCCGGGATTTGAGAAGCCATCGAGCCGGCTGTCCTGCCCGGCACCTGGGTTTGCCCGGGAGGTGAAATGTGCTGACAGCACAGGCAATAAATGATGCCTAATGGAGGAGAAACTGAGTGCTCGCTCCTATCAGCTCAAATTTTGAATTTTCTGGGGAGCAAATGAATCACTCCAATAGCCAGGCAGAGCTCTCAGATTTAGCTTTCACCAAAACCGAAAGTTACGTTTCAGTAAATTAGCTGTGGATTCGGTACGTAGCCCAGCCCTCACGTCCCGGTTTCGGTTTTGCCTGGGTTAATATTGGCCTGAGTATATACTAACTCAGTCTCAATTTCAGAGCCCCGAGGGGCCAGGGCTGGTTTCACCGGTGCTGGATGCACGTGAATGTGCGCAGATGCATCCCGACAGCGGGCAGGGGCGGGAGCTCTGCCTGCCCCAGACTGGGGGCAGAGAGCGACAGGGGTAAGGACGGCAAAAAGGCTCTTGCTGGCACATCACAGCCCCTTGGCTTCCCACTTCCCGCCTGGTTTGATCATCCATGTCCCTGCAGAAATGAGGAAACGTGGGCAAATCAGCACCGAACGCCCTGGAAGCAGGGATGAAAAGCCCCGCAAAACCCCTTTTAGCCATAAATACAACTCAGGGGCGTTGCAAGGATTGCTGCTCTTACGTTTGAGTTCCCACTTTCAGCAAACACGCGGCCAGGCTCTTCGAAGGACCGGGTGATGAACTGCCGCTCTCGCCTTTCCCAACAGGCAGGAGACAGCTAGCAGAGGAAGTTCACTTCAGATTTTTTTCCTCCTTCTTTTTTTTT
>WHYT01013591.1:26798-42898 GCA_009806455.1 Tetrax tetrax | reverse complement strand
TTTTTTTTTTTTTTTTTTTTTTTTTTTTTTTTTTTTTTTTTTTTTTTGCCAACACATACATAATGCAACTGGTGTGTACATGTAATTTTTAAGAACCAGAAATGCCATTAGTTTACCTGGTTAAATTTAACCTAGCCATTTTTACTCCTTCCTTCTATCTTAGCTCTGTTTTACTGCTCATGACCACAGTGAAGGCAAAAATCTGGTTGAAGTACAGCTGAGTGTCTACCTGGCCATGAGTAAAACAAGGTAAAGCAAGTCACTGGACGACGACTGCAGTCATATCTATTTTCACATGGTTCTGTGGAAGCTAACATCAGCTGAGTATCATCCCACTGGGGACAAATGGGTAGTGACGTCCTGTAACCACTGACACACACGCGTCACTCTAACACTGAAACATTCACAACAGTTTTAGCAGATCAGACCTAAGCTTTTTTGCAGCATTAAGTCCTAAAGAAACACGCATGCAGACTAAATAGTGACGCACATAGAAGACAATTTATGCTTCTGATACACTCTATATATAAATTTACTGAATGCAAGTGTACTTTTAATTGCTCAGACAAGAGATATATGTTCCCATCAGACAATCGAAAACCAACAAGACAGTCTGTAACTCAATCTATACTTCACCATAGTGGGAAAACACTGTTTTTCAGCTCTGCTGGCTTATATAAAAGGTTTTATCAGGCAATCTTACCTTTCAAAGAGCAAATTAATGCTAAATACATCAATGTTTTACTGCTGCCACAGGATTATTTTATTACCAAATCTGGCTTTGGACTTTATGCCTCTAGCCATCTGTTTTTTGCAAAATTTAAAACGCATTACATATTTTCAACAATGTAAGAAGCCATTAAAGAAGCAAACAAAGAACTCTGTATAACAGGGAAGCTGTTCTTGCACAGACAGGGAAGACAGAATAGGAATAGGGGTGTTCCTCCATTCTCAGAGGCATGGAAAAAGGGTAATTTCATTATATCAGAAATACCAGAAAATTCAAAAGAACTCAAAGTCAGAGAAACAGGGTGTTACTAAAAACAAAAAGAGAAAGACTGGCTGGAGCTAGCTGCAGCAAGCGGAAAACTGTAAAATTTCCAGTAGTAAGAGAAAACTTGGAGACCAGGAGAGGCACGATGCTCCAGGGCAGCTAGAAAAGAAAAAGGATAAATCCTGTTTTAAATTAAACTCATTTTTTTTTTATACTGAGAACAAAATTGGAAGAGCAATTAACACACTTGTCCCAGTTGCTCATCCATGGCTGGTACCTCCTTGGATATGCAGGGAAACGGGGGATGCACAAAGGAGCGTACCTGCTGCACAGCAGTCAAAGTAACTTCTCAAATGAGCCTACAACAGCACTAAAAAGACCGTAAAAAAGCCTAAAATTAATGGCATGGAGCAGTCATATGAGAAGAAGAAAGCAAAACGTAATTTTTGTCCAAAAGCCACTGCTTTAAGTGGGACCTATGTGTACAAGCCAGTGACATGGAGAACTGGTTATCTAGGTACACAAACTTCAGTGATGTCCAGGCCACATCTGAGAGCTAAACTGGGATTCCACAGAAGTCAGTGGAGGCTTTAAAGGTAAAAGCCAGGACCTCTCATACATACAGAGCCCAGCAAACCAGACAATGTCTGGTTTTAAGTCACTTCCCTAAGCCAGCCTCCAGAAGACCCTGCCAAGTGAGAAATAATAGATTCTAACACAAAGTAAGCGTGTCAAGATAAAAGTTACAAAGTCCAAACAGAGATTAAAAGGCAGTTAAATTCTTATGTAAACCTACATTACAATATTATATATTTGCATGATACACTTAAAAAGCTGTTTAGAAAGATATTTACATTCTAACAACAAACCACATAAATAAAGGACTCTCTTGAAATAGTAATTATTTGGGAATCACAGTTGTATCAGGAAAACTAGTATTTTCAAAACACTGAACGGAATTTAGTATAGGGAATTATAAATAATTATTGTTTATTGAAGGGGGATGACCTTTTATAAACACTCTACACAAAGTGAAGCTAAAGGCATGAGAGGGGAATTCACATGCCTGTAAGAAAACTGGTCATGTCTACTTCGTAACTTTTTCAAAAGCTGTCCCCTCAAAATGTTTTGTCTATTAAACTTTAACCTGAAAAATAAAAATCTACCTACTAACTGAAAGCTGTATGCAACACTTACATCTGGCATCTGTGGACACAGTCTTTTCACTTGTACTATCATCAGGCTTAAAAAAAAAATAAAAATAAAAATCAAACCAACAAACATTGTTTGAAAAAACTACCCTAGCAGGGGCTAACCATGAATACGTAGTATATATAAGCACATATTTCAAAACTTAGAATTTAAATAAACCAGTAGAAAGAAATCTATCCCTTCTTTCAAGCTTTGCCTCGGGTATCAAAATACTTAAATTTTAATATGGTTGTGAGGGTTTGGTTTTTTGTTTGTTTTTTGTTTGTTTGTTTGTTTGGAGGGGTTTGGGGGGTTTTTTGTTTTGTTTTGTTTTTTAACATATAGTGACATTATTTTCAAATCTTTTACTTGTTCAAATTCTTCAACGTTATCACCTGCTAAAACTACCAGAAACATATTACCGCTTGATTTCTCTGTAAAAAAAAAAATCACTAAATTAGGGCAGTAACCCAACACAGACAGCAGAGAGTAACAGCAGCAACAGGAAAGTGAGTGTCTTCATATTTCCTGTGGATTGAAGGACTCCACACAAATAACAACTGTGGCTGAGCTAACTTGCGGAGGTACCATAACTTGATTGTATCTGCCAATATTACCACAACAGAGGCACAGTGTATACTCCTACAGTGCCTCTTTATTGTAAAAGATTCTAAAATACCACAATCTCTAATTAAGGAGAAAAAACAACACATTTGGGAAGTATCAGTAAAAAAAAAAAAAAAAAAAAAAAAAAAAAAAAAAAAAAAGTATTTCCTTCCAGATGAGCATGCTGAGGAATACAGAGATTTAATGAGTAATGAAGTTGGTCAAAACAAGAACCAGCATCCCCTTCCCCAGATAGACGGCCATCATGCTCCAGCATCTTCCATTCTCCAGCACCCTCTTTAAACCCAGGTACTTCTGTGGCAGGTAGTGAATGTGTGCATATGAAAAGGAACCAATAACAAAACTGTAAGCATATTTTAAAATATTTTTATCTATTCATGAAAATACAGGGCATGTAACAAGAGACCTAAAAGTTCACCATTACAATAGTGATAATAATCAGGAAACATCTTCCATAATTCCTTTGTATGACTTCCCAAAGCACATTACAATTAACTGTAGCCTCTTCATCAAACTGTTTTAAAAATGACTACTACAAAATAGTAGGTAGGAAAGTGAAAGAGGGAGATAAATGCTTTTATTTATGCAAAAATTCTGTCTATGGGATCTATTTTGTTATAAATCTAACGATACTGAAATAGTACTCACAAGTAATTTACAATAATGGCTCAGAATTATTTCCTAAGAGAAATGAACTGAGAAATAAGCAGCACGCAAGCCTGGATCATAACACTGACAATAAACACAGGGAAGAACAGGGAAGCATATCACCATTGAAATACTAAAGTGATGGTATTTTAGTTATTTATGAGAAAAGTAACATTGAAAGTGGACTACTGTTCTTCGTATTTCTTCCACTAGCCTGATGAGCAGTGCTGACACTTCTCAAGCCATCTTTTCATACTTCACTTGCAAAGGAGGAGTATTTCTCTAGGGTATCTCAAGGCTTGAGTACATCAGCTGCACACCCGTTACAGTACGCTACAGAGTACCAACGCAAGCTGAACAAGGCAATCAGTAAGGACAATCAGCTCAATTTCACTTCAAGTCTGCTTTCATTACCCGAGTTAGAATTTGCTCCCGGCGCTTTTCAAAGCCTTGCCGGGAATATTCATTTATACCACGGGTTTTATCCTCACTGTGTACCACGTAGTACAACCCCCAACATATTGTACAGATGTACTTCAGATCACCACAGTTAGGGGCTGGACAGCTTATTTTTCATTGGTGAGTGAAAATGATGCCAAAAGTGCTTTTTTTTTGTTATTGTTGTTTAAAAACAATTCCTTTTGTTTTGTTTTCTTCCTCTATTCACTCCCCAAATGAATCTTTGTTAAAAAGTTTCACACTGATGAGAGATGGCTGGCTGCCTATTCTCCTTCCTGGGGGATATCCACGCTTCTTAAATCTGAGCGTGAGGAAGGAAAATCCAGTGCTGGAGAATGTTAGGAGGAAAAAAAAAAATTTAGAAAAATCAAACAATAGGGATTTCTATTGCTCAAATATCTTTATCCGAGTTACCGTCTCATGGCAGACATTCCCCTTTTAAAACTGTTTCATGTTACTTGCTCATACCACACCCATTTATTCTTCTTTGCTTTTCGTAAAATGCATTTTTTGAGAAAGCTGCTTTTTGTGAGGATATTAGTATGGCATACAGCTCGCCAATTGATACTATCTGTAGCATCTGAATTTGTAGCTACTCCCACTGTCAGAAAGGCTCCTTCTTAAGACAAAAATATTTTTTAAAGCCTTCACTGGAAAAGAATAATGCAAAATTATCCAAATAACTTCAGATAGGCACTTGGAAGTACTGAAAATCTGTCCCCTTCCTGAAAAGAAAAACCTGTCATGATATTTCACCATCTGTACCACAAAGTACTCTTTAAAAGGCAGTAGCCCTGTTTTTCCACTAGTGACTCAGCGAATGCATCCTTGCCCTTGGCAGACTAGTTAGCCAATTTACAAAAGGGTCTCCTTTTGTTTCCCAAAGTAAACAGGCATTTTATGACTGTGACACCCATCACCCATCACCTGTGACACCCATCCGTCTGTGCAGGGCGGAGGGGCACAGGTCTCTACTGGCCCATTAACCGCTGTCGGACTTTTTCCCCTACGCACACACCTCACAGGTAGGCATCAGTGGAAGAGGCTCTTCTACAGTCACATACTCTCATTCACGGTAACGGTACTAGTCCAGTGTCATCCTCCTCATCTTAAACTTGGAGATTGTTTGTTTGGCTGTTTTTTTTTTCCCCAACACCTTGTCTTCACTTGAATGTCAGCAAAAAAAAAAAAAAAAGTTTTCAACAATAAAGTTTATTTTCATTTAGCTGACATTAGTGAGCACAAGAGGGGGGATTGCCAAGCACGCATTTTGCTTCTACAGTCATTGTGGTGGGCTGAAGAACGCAAAGCAATGTTACTTTTGTAGCAGCTTCCCTTACCAGAAAACAGAAGTTCACGTGTTCCAATGGCCAAATTTAGCAGAAAACTGAAAACAAGTGTTTTGCCTGTCTCTCTCCTAAACGCAATCTAGTTGTTCTCCTATTCGCTGCACTGGAAAGGTGGTTAGGCAGCAGACTGGTAGTACAGTCGTATGGGAAATATCCCAACTTAGTTTTTTTCAGAAATAAAGTTGTTGTATCTTAAACTTAAGAGATCACAAAATATGTGGATGCATATTTTGGAAGGAACTTCTAGCCATACCAGCTTCCTGCTACAGAAACAGAATCCAGTTGCATATTCATCTGAGTTGTAGCAATAGGATTATATGGACTAACATTTTCATGCCTTTGACAATTAAGTCAGTAAAAGCAAGAGCTTTCCTTCAGTTAACTTAAACCTAAACTGCATGAAAAAACAAGCCCATCTCACTGTGTTCCAAGTCTGTGCTACTATAGACATTTACACACATGCTTTTAAAAAAATCATAAATCACCTCCTTAGTAAACAACTGAACTCAAGAACTCAATTATTACTGAGTACATTTAGGAGAGTATTGGCACCATCATCTGTGGAATAAACAATTTGTTAATATGACGTCCCTCTAAAACATGGAACGACTCCACACGCTACAGAATTTTGATGCTGCGCGAGAGAACTGAGCTGACTGACCATCAGTCTGAAGATTAATTAAAAAAAAAAGATTAAAAAAAAATCAGTGCATAACTACTATACATCATCTGTTCAGACTGCTGTCATCATTTCTTTATTAGGTTTCAGAATACTTGGAATGTTACTTTTACAATAAACTGACAGAGTACAGCAGGCAATTAATGAACTAGGCACTAATGACAATCAGATTACTGAAAAACAAATAACCGAATTAAATATTTAATTAGCAATTGAATACAAGCACTTTTGCTACCTCAGCAACAGTGAATGAAAAGAGGTTAAAAAAGCCCAAACAAACAAAACGTAGGAAAAAAAAAAACATTAGATTTCTAGGAAAAATAAATTTCAACTTTCAGATGACTGCAGCAAACCATACTCCTTCAAACACATCAGTCTTTCACTGCAGTGAGAAATTTCAGCCAACACTTCTTTTACTTCCCTTTCTTTACAAGAAGCTTCTATATATGCATTTCACAAAAAAAAGATTATGTATTTAGTATAGGTCCTCAAAAGCAGACAGCCAGATGTCTTAGTAGCTATCTTTACAATCAATCAGTTTCTCCACTTGTGACCAGGATCTGTGGCTACACGGTCATTAAAACCAAAGCTATGAGAATATGTAAGCTTCAGCTTTTGGTGCAGTTTCCAAGTTTACTCAACAACTGTACAGACATGAAATATGAAATAATTCTCCATATAAGAAATGAATCCATTTTTCCTCTTTTCAGTGCAGTATCCAATAACACAGTAAGCTGCATTGAAGATAATGGATTAGAAGCTAAGCTAGCTGTTGGGATCTCCTGCTCACATCACTGAGAGCAGTCCACCTGAACATACAAAAACTCTGACAACAAACACACTGTCAAAAGCATTTAATTTTGTGCTGTTTCCATCATGCTTTATTTTCTAAGTAATTGACAAATATGAAATTTATTGAAAATATCACTAATCCAAGAAAAAAAAAATTTCTACATAAACAGACCGAGACTTCAGAACATGACATTTTCCAGGACCCTCAAACATACGTGTGACTCTACTGAGCTACCAAATTTGAATGGAGGCCTCAGACGGGCCCAGGCATGAGCTGTATAGAGGATGATGTTCAAAAGCACAAAGTCTTGTAGATTCCACCACAAAACCTTTTGTTTCACAGATGCAATCAGAGCTGTATTGGCACTCCTTCCTTAAGAGGTATCAAAACTAAGCCCAAAATATCTGGGAACTGGCATATTTTGAAGGATGATAGTATGTTTTACATAATATATTTTATTATAAACTGGCTATCCAAATATCTACAGCATTAAGTTATTTTAAAGAGTGCTGATGTGTGATGAATGAATCAAAGTTTTCAGCCATTTCAAACACGGGCAAGCAACTGATGTAGACAGAGGCAAGAAACAAAAGCTAGGAAATGTACGCAAGTGATGAAAAAACAAGAAAAGTCAGAAGGGTCAGTTTAGCAAAGGGAAGTTCACAGCCCAGTATGAAGAATGGTCAGACGATGTAAGGACAATCAACGCATGCATGGAAACAGCCAGGAAAGAGGGAGATGAATAAATGCTAGAGACTGCTTGAAATACATACATCAAGAAACAAAACAAGAAAAGAGTTTATATTAGGACTGCAGTGAATTTCCCTAACATTAAACTTTCTGCGCAAGCAACCTTAAAGTCAGGGCTGCGGATTGGTTTTAAGGAAGATCCCTTGTTTGTATATTACACCTAAAGATGCAGTCTCTCCTAACTTCAGCGTGCTTCACTTCACACACTCTGTGGTTGCCAGAATAGAACATTAGCTCCCCTCCATATTTTTTATTTTCTCTGCTGAGGTTGTAAAGCTGCTTGAAATTATCCCAATTTTTTCAATTTTACAATGCTTAATAACAATAGCACCTCAAGTTACTGGCCCCGAAATAAACCATCAGAGGTCAAAAATGAAGCCTCTGAATTCCTTTTATTGACATCATTGGTCTGGCAGTGAATAGACATTGAAATTGCTTGCACTTGCAGCTGATGTTCTGAGAAGTACCATCACCTGCTAGACTCATTCCAACTACTCAGTATAGGTAATAAATGATACATTCCAGGGGAACAGTTAACAAAGCATCAGAAGTACTTGGGTCACTTTGTTATGGGACCTCCTTTGTTAAGATCTCAAGTCAATGCAAATCTAGCAAACACATTCCCGTGCCACAGAATTCACTCATAATACACAACTGAATTGCTCAGTCTGCTGTCATTTTTTAGGCAAGTCAAAGAATCAAGTGTTACTGCAGTTGCTCTCAAAGTACTGAAGTAATCAGAACTGATTTCATTTTTCCACATATGGAAATTGTGCTGTTTAATCAATAAAATGTTTTGTTGAGAAGTGCTGATATTTTATTGCCTTGCTTTCTGACACGTTCTTATACTGATGCAGTTTTATTACAGATGGCTTTGAAGTGCCTGACAACATTAACAAAGACATGACACAAGTGTATGTTATTAAACACAAACAGGAATAGGTGCCAAAAGAATCTACACTTTGACTTGTATTGCCTGGACATTGAACATAACTTAATGTAGAACAGAGTTAGCAGCAATTCTTTGAATGTACAGCTCTCTATTAAATTATCTGTAGAGGAAACATTATAATTAGCCTTCGTGAGTACAAATTATGTTCTCTCTTCACCTTCCCGAAAAAAAAAAAAACCCTGAGGAGTAACAAACACATCAAAGAAATACGTGGGCTTTGAAAGAGGTAGGTGCTTGCCGCATCTTCCTCCCGCATTGCGGAAATGATCGCGACGAAAGAATCACTGGACAGGGCGTCTGCAGAAACCACAGCCCCACGACTACAGCTATATGGATACCAGTAGCATAACCACAGGCAGCCACAATGCTGCATCAAGATTTGTGTCTCAATCCACTCTTTTCTACCAATCCTTCTCCGTTAATACAAAGTTCTTTATAGAAAAGTGTGCACGTATGTAGTCACAGGGCACATACGCTATTTCAGTAAAGACCTGACTAATTTATGAGGTTACTGGCATGCCGAGACAAGAGCTATTAAGATAGAAACCAATTTTTTCTCACAGAATTGACTACACACTACAGAGCCCGTGATCTTGCACAACTTCCCAGGATTCATGCACCAGCTTCGTGCACAGACGTTAAGCCAGGCTAAGCAGCATCATCGTAGTGCGTGCTGCCATGTAGCTGCCCTCAGATCCTGGCAACAATTTAGTTATCTTCCTTCCTGTTCTGCCAGGTAGGTGGCAGAGAGGAGCAATTCAGCAACAGCAAAATTCAGAAGACGCAGATAATTTACAATTCTTGCAACCCCAGGTTTGAGGAGATCAAGTGCGATTACAGTGGAGTATTCACTTTGTTGTGATCCTCCATGCAAGGACACATTGAATACATATAAGGATTTTATTATATTTATTGTTATTTATTATTGTTAAATCAGAAAACAAGTTATACCGAAAAGAGGCTACGCATCTATACATTTTCTCTAGGTGATCCAAAACTCCAATTACTTCATCTTCAGGAAACAGCTCCTTAAAGTCCCACTTTTCTTTGCTGTCCTTCTAATTACGATGCCCTATAACCCAGCTTCACATTACAAACAGTACTACTGCCCCTAATCCTTCATTATGCCCCTTACCCCACCACTCCCTTATCTCAGCCTCTGATTTTGAGGTGGTTACTTCCAAAAGAAGGTCACTCAAGGACTTCTTTCAAATGCCATCATTTCATCAGTACACATATTAAACAAGAGTTACATTATCCGTCAGTAATAATTCATTGTCTTCAGTATCTAACAAGATTCTTATGCCACTTGTCACAGTTCTTGTCACTAGAGACCACTCCATTTTGCTGCTCAGTTGCAGAACAGATTGCCATACCGTAGTGGAAAAACATATTGACATACATAAAGCTGGTAAATACAATGCATTTTCCAATTCAGTTATCCTTGTTTTCTATTAATTAAAGCTCCCCTAAAAATCATACCTGAATCAAAAATGGTTTCCTTACCATTTTCTTCATGGTAGTATGTGTTACGAAATACAGCAATTTAAGATGCCCTAAGTTACTCATTATCATTTCCTTTTAGATCTATGTTCACAATTTTCCTTTTTTTTTTTTTTTTTAATTGGTAGGAGAAGGCGCTGAATTTTTCTTAAGTAACAAAACCCAAAAGCACGGAAATCAGACCTCCTCACTTCAGATTTCATGGCTTATAAAGCACACAAATTATAAAGCTATCAGACATTTCCCAGGCTTACATTAAAATCTGCAGTGAGTCTTTAGAGTGGACCAATTTATTTGATGTGTTTCTCCTAAAGCTTTTATGACACCATAAACATTTCTGACTCCATGACCAATACTTCATAATACATTGAGCAAGCTCATTCAAACGATTCTAAATGTTATGCCAATGGCAATGTATTTAGAAGTTGAATAGTCACTTGAAAATGGAAGAAACTTAAAGTTTCGTTTGAACCACCACAATTTACTATTTATTTTTATGCAACTGAAGGCAAAGCATTTCAAATTAAGCTCAAGGGCACAAAATAGCCAAAAAGCATATATTCTCCAGAAGTGCATCATGTTGTACCTATGTCACATGAGAGCATCAGCACCAAAGTCTGCTCCCCAGTAAAGCTGCACATTGAATTCAATATTAATTAGCATGGAGCTTTTCACCGGGCAACAATTTAATCGTACTTATAACACACTTACAATCACTGCAGTTTATCTGCATTAGCTTCATTCAACCAAAAAGCCTTGCCATCCTTTTTTATTCAGGACAGGTAGCGATAAGCTTCTTCACAGTAAATAAAGCATTACACCATAAGAAGCTGTGCAAGTCACCAAAACCAAGATGCATGTACTCCCCGCAAAGAAAAGCACCACAATTGGACTCTCATATTTAATGATATAGTGAAAATTTACAACATGTTTTCTGTATCGAAGGCACAGGGAGACATCAACTCATGAAGCAGTGAAAATACAAATACTGCAACAGGATTAATTAATGACAAAATTATTAGCTGTTTAGGCATTCTTTTGATGACAGAATTCAATTCCTAGAATATAAAACTGGTTCTGATGATTTTATGAATCCAGTAAAAATCAGTACTGTGCAGCCATAAAAATTAGGATGAAACAGCAGCCTGAAAGTTGATTCATATATATTTAACTTTTATGTTTTAGCATAGATTTGAAACAGAAGACAAATTTTAAGAAATAAAAAATAGAGTATTTAACAGTAGAGGAAGGAATGTGGGGCGTTCTGTTTGTTTTTATTGTTGACTATTTATTAACACCGTCCTGCTGAACATTTTTCAAGCTTTCCTTTAACTCAAAAGCTTAAAGGCATCCAGTTTAGGAAAAAAGGCAGCTTTATCAGTCAGAAGATGTTACAAATCTTCTATTATTGTAACATGGATGCTGTACAGATAGCTCATAAATAAATCATAGTATTGACAAAAGCTAAATGAGAAATATACTAGAAAGCATTAAATTACAATAACATTTTTTCATAGAACTTCACTTTCTCATGGTACTCTTCTTGTTAAGTATGACTCTTGGCCTGAAAAGATCAAGAGCAGACATCTGATTTGGAGAAAGAATCATAAAAGCGCCCCAGTTTATCTGGAACAACATTTTCTTTCATTTATAAAATTGCACTTCTTGCCTTACTTCAACATATGCTAGGTGAACATGTCTGCCCCGAAAACACTGCCTCTATATATTGCCAGTGACTAGAAAATACTCTAAAACCCCTACTTCAGGAAGTCATTGGATATTCAAATCATAAATTTTGAATTCCCAGCTGTCACTGCCTAACTATGCCTCCTTCATTTCAGTTAAGTCATGCTGGATGACATTATCGCTCTCTCACACTTCACAGCTTCTTCAGTATTAACAGAAAAACCTGTGGGCTGTCTTGTATTTAGCATTTTTCACCATGTTTATCACAGAAGCAATTACTTCATCAAAATAGCCCTTATGAATTCACATGTGTAAAATATGTGATCTTGTTTACTCATTGTTTCTCTGTATTTCTCCCCATATTTAGTCCACTTCTTCCTCTCAGTAACAGGGAATTTAGGTATTAAGGGCAGGGGGCGGGGGGGGGGTGGACGGAGAGCAATATAAGATTTTCATATACCAGCTTATTACTTATTTATGAATCTGGAACGATCTAAAATGCTTTAAAGATCTCACCACACAATTAAAAAAACAGTACATTCAAATGAAAGGAGACCTTTTCCACGACTCCTTTTTCCAAGGAACCATAAAGAAGTTTACTGATGATGGATCACCTGAAAGGCTGGAAACCACAATCGTGAAAAAGGAAGTAGTAGCAAATATTGGCAACATTATTAACAGGTGGAACAGGGCAATTGCGGTAGGATGTTATGAAAGCGTTTGCTCGGGGCTTTTTCTCCCTAAAAGTGACACAGAGCTTCAACATGCTTCCCCTAGAATTAATGTGATTCAGGACTTTGTATTGCATATGCCACACACAAATAACAGATTATTAATGCCTTTTTATAAATGAAGATAAACTAAGGAAAAACATAAGAGACCTGTATATAGGGAGGACTCTTACATAGGGTCATTAGCAATGCATCATCAAGTTTAAATACTGTAAAATCACTACATGAGATAGCGTGGAGTCTAAAACTGGAGTGACTTCAGACCCCTAAGAAAATGACAAGCAGCTTAGCTCTTAAGTCCTGTAACTACGTGGTTTGGACCTTCACTGAAAAATGAGGACTTACTTGGCACAGATGTTATTATCAAAAAAAAGAGTCTTAATTAAAACAGAAAGTATTGTAGTTTTAGAGTGTAACGTCTTTTTTATTTTTCTAATAAATTGTCTGTGCACACACACTGGTATACTTAAGCAAACCATAGTGGCTGTTATTACAATTTTGGTTTAACTCTCCTTAAATAAGAAACCAAGAAAAACATCCTGTCCATGAACAGTAACCAGTATGTCTACTTGAATTTATAAGGATGTTTAATATGTTCAAAAACAAACTAACAGGTTCAGACATGAGTCATTCCTCACACTCATTATGAAGGTATTTCCTTTCTAGAAGGGTTTATTATTAAATTATTATGCAAAAATGAAATCTTCGTAATAGTTATAAACAAACATGTAAATTTATTTACATCTACATGTTTCTGAAAGTCACCATTTCATGTATGAAGTAGAAAAATTAGAAAACAAAACAAAACTCGGCAATCAGTCAGGGAGTCTTATCCAGGAGTGACCCGCATAAGACTGGAGACTGGAATAGGTCTCATCTGACGGCTGTCAAAAACCAGATGCATGACCTCACATGGTTTGCATAATCTATCTGCAATTCAATTTAGTCAGCCTCAAAACAGGAAAAATCCTACTTACCTGGATTGCAGTTTGTCATCAAAACAGAACGTGCCCTAGAAACATGTTACCATACAGATACAAAGATGTTCATACACAGTACTTTCAAGTCTTCATAATCAAATGCTCTCCACTGAAATGTCTTTGCCATGTATTACTCATTTGATTAATGTTTCAATCTTCTACAAGAAAAAGTGACCCATTTGCTTGACTTACTACCTGCTGAAAACATTAATACAGAATTTCAAATCTAATAAATGAGCGAGCAGGGAACAAATGGATTTTGCAAGTTTATTGCACTGTAGTTACATTACTTCTCAACTGGCTAATCTTTAATGATAGTTTTGAAAATAGATTACTTAACGTGAGTAACATTTCCTTTAAACAAGGAGTAAGTTACAAATCCTCTTTACAACTGAGCAAATAAATTGAGCTGGGAGCACTTGCTGGATCAAGCCACTCATTTGTGAGTAGTCCCTATAAACAAGGATTTGCTAATCTGCCGAAATAATTTTCCTACTCTGAAAATAATGCCATCAAAATTGATAATACCACTCAAACCAAGTTACAGATCCTATGTTACAAGCAGAGGGGCATATCATCAGTTGGTGTAAATCTATACTGTTCTTAAAATCAATGGAACTATGTCAATTTACAGCTGCTGAAAATTTGTCCCTATGTCTCTCTTTAGCACTGTTAAAGCCATTGAGTCCAACCCTGGACGTAGTTCCAAATTTAAAGCTCCCGTTGGCGGTAGTGAGAGCGATGCCTACAAGAGGCAAGGCAGACTATAAGTAAGCCATTCTAGAACTAGTGCACTTCTTTCCCCCCCATTCATTCCAAGTTTAAAGTTAGCTGTTAAAACCATAACCCAGGAGGAAGTCAAGAGGACAGCGGATCTCAAAACTTCTTAGATTTCTTTCATGTATTCCCATAAATTCTGTTTAATAACAGGGATTTATCAGGCCAAGTGCAATTTACTGTAATCACGCAAACAACCTCAGTAAAGCCCACAGGAAAAGCAGCACCATCAGAAACATGATTTGGCCCACAATTTTACTCCAGTAGGATAAAGTTTCAAAGCGACTGTTGCACTGTTCTTACCTCTCTTTGAGATCTATCATTACACTTGTGTTTAAAAAAAATCTCATTGTGTTTTCTCTATCATTCTTATGCATTCCTTATGTGTTTTTTTACTCCAAGGATACAACACTCATCTAAGCAACTCTCACTTGCACACTTAGCCCTGGGGCAGTCAAAAGGACTAGCACAGAGCAGAAAAAGAATTGCCTGAAAAAGGATTTTGCAGGACGGGTCCTCAACCATTTCTTAGACCACCATCCTGTAAAACTCTAGGCAATGGAGAGAAAATACAGTCGTTTTATAGAAGATCTCTTTAATTGAGGCAATTTTCCCTATATGATTCCGAGTGCATGGATTATTACAGATAGCTAATAAATGCATTTCTGACTACAGATTTTAGTTCCATGTATCTACATGCATCTCGCATAATGGCATACTCTGTAGTTACCTATAGGTATTCTCCTTTACATATATATCGCAAGAGGTTTACAGCTGCTTGCATTCTGCAACCATTACACGCAATGTGATTTTTAATATCAACTAAATTAACTTTTAACTGCGAGCAATAAAAACTCAAAACTCCTGCTGCAGGAGGCTACTAATAAAAACATAAGTAGTTAATAGTTAAAACCGGTTAGCATAAGGAAAAAAAAAATTAAGATGTTCCTTAGCGCTACTCCATTGCAAGACATTTCAACATTAAAAAAGAATTAAAATTGAATATTCTTCTTTAACTTGAGCACACCCAAATACAGTCAGATTTATCAACAGCGCAAAATCATTTCCTATCTACAGTTTGTGTCATACAACTTTTAAAAAGATTTTTTTTTAAAAAAAAAACATCTTAGACACCGCAAAACAGTTCAATTTAAAACCAGCTAGTCGATCACCTTTCTGCACAGCTGCATTTTCTTTCATTAATCTAACAGAAATATTTGAGGGATTTCCGTTTTTACCTTTGCATTTTTCCTTTTCCAGTATCCATAACCAATCATTGCTCTGCTCTTCCATTATGCTTCGTACATTGCAGAGTGAGAAGCATCTTCATTAAATAGTATTAAAAATAGCACACACCCGATCTCCCCACTGGAGCATGCTCTGACAGTGCTGATACCACAGCTCTCAAGGTAACCATGCCCAGCTGGGAACTGAAAAGCAAAGTCTGTGCGAGATTAGCAACGTACAAGCCTAATTGTGCACACAAACTTGCCTCCAGCCGTGACGAAGACTGCTAAAACAAAAATCAGCGTGCAGTTAAATTATGCGACTGAAAAGCTGCAGGTCAGCTTACAGTATATATATATATTTTTTTTTTTTTCTTCCCCTCCCCATCACCCTCAGCTTCTAATTGCTTTTGTACTTGCCTAAGATTTACACGTGCCGTTTAGCAGGCGGCACACCGGGCATGCATCTAGCTCAGCGCGACGGCAGAGAAGTCAAACAGGTGATGGGCAAACACTTGTGCTGCTCTGTGACGCCTTTGTCTCCCCTCTCGGCACGTTCACGGCAATGGGATGAAGTTAAAGCGAAACCGCACACACCTGGATGCGCAAAGGCGGGAGGGAGAGCGGACCCGCAAAGACACACCTAGCACGGAAAAATGCACCCGAAGTTCCAGCCTGCCCGCCTCCCCCCTTCCTCCCCAACACTGGCTGAAACGGTAAATGAATGCAAAAAAAAAAAAAAAAAAAAACAAAAA
>WHYT01013591.1:4372-23761 GCA_009806455.1 Tetrax tetrax | reverse complement strand
AAAAAAAAAAAGAAGGAAGAATATGGGCCCTTGAGTCCGGAGGACAGCTTTAGGCAAGGTCTAGGAAGGGTGATTTTAATTATTATTTTTGCTGGTGAAACCTGACAGCATCCGCACTTATCAGCCGAGCTGCTGAAAGGGGTAAAAAAAAAAAATGCAGCAGATTTTGGGTGGTAGCAGATGAGCCTCTTAAAATGGGGCGCATGATCCCCTTCCCCCTCCCCCTTCCCAGCATGTCTCCATCTCGAATCTGGCTTGACAATATTTCTCCAGGAGCCTCGCTGCACACCATCAAGGCAGAGGGAAACAGACATTCCACCAGCACATGCATTTCCAATACATAAAACCCCCGCGATCCATGTTAAAAACCGAGCCTCGTTTTACGCGATTGAATACATCCAGGCATTTGTTCTGCACCCAGCCGAGAGCACGGCATTTACCTCTTTGCTAGGTGGCTATTAATATGCAGTAAAATTATAGCTGTACAACGCCAAATGTAATTGCCATAGATCATTTAGAGCAGATCCAGCAATTCTGCTGCTGGAAATGCATGCTCTGTGAATAACCATGCATCTGGTACAATGCCCTCCACTACAATAACCTGAAAGGAGACAGAAGCATCTGGTACTCGCTGCAATTAGTAATCCTATAGATGAAAAATAAACAGTCAATAAGTACAAAGCAGCAAGGTCCTGTGAAATATAGTGATCATTTCTGTCTACGGCGATACAAATAACCCAACTCCCACAGACAGACAATTCTGATTTAAAATACGCAGTTAAAAATGCACTCCTTTCACTACGCACTTTCAGAAAGTCCTTGTTACAAAAGACAATTTGTAACAATTAAGGAATGTAGAAGAACTCGTGTTCCAGTCAAACATGGACAAATATACAGAAGGCTGAGGCGGGAAGGGGGGGGAAGGTTTGCTTTAGTAGGTATTATCCTGGCACCCCTGGAATCCCTCTAGCCCCTCAGAAGCAAACACCAGCTTTTACCAGGGGCCGCTGACTGGAATCAGACTGGAAGAACACAGCGTGCAATGAACCACAACAGGGTGTGCGTTTGCAGGCTCCTGGTGCATGCCTCCGGTGATCACAGGCATTCAGCCAGGCATACCAAAACCCAATCTGCTGATGCACCTCCTGGTGTTGCTCACTCCTAGGACGGTCGCATGTGGCTCCATCTACTTTTAATGTCATTATTTAACATTTCCCCACACTGTGTGCTACCAGTCGCATCTGAAAGAAAAACGACTGGCAGAAAGGCTCTAAACAGCACTAGCATGCTACAGCTAGCAATGGGGAAAGGTTCTTTGCTTTTGAAGTGTTTCTTACAGCCATCTCCACTGTGGGACCACAGTTCATTTTCCAAAAAGGCTATCAAAACTGTTTTGAACATGCACTGAAGTGCAGCAGACCTCACCTGGCTGCTGCACATCATCCCCTCCCTCCCAAGCAGGGTACCCAGCTAAGGGCGAGAACACAGGCTTGCATTGGAACATTTAGGCAGTACTCCTCATGCCTTCACTGGACGGCCTGCAACTCACCTCCTAGAAGGAGAAGGGGTTGAGGGGAGTGAATGTTTCAAAACCTTACCCCAGTCACTAGACACAATGAACATGTAAAACAGCCACGTGCCCACAGCTTGTCTCCCACAGTGTGGATGCTGCAGTGTCTTCAGGGTGGGCAGCGCCAAAGCTATACGTCAGATCTGTAAGTAGTTAAAAATTCATCTGGGCTGTAGTCCTGACAGTTCACTCTGCTCTCTCCTCTGTGGCAGGACGTGCTTGGGGCAAGTTACCAAATGCTAAAAGATGTCAGCTACAGCAACACCAAAGGAAATACTCAGGAAAAAAAAAAAACAACCCAAAAAACAAAACTGAAAATCCAATATCACCCCAGTATACTACAAGCTAGTATTTCAGTTCAGAACAGTGAGCAGCATCAAACACAGCATGTGCAAAGAGGTGAAATTGCCTCCCTTTGTTGAGAAGTCACCTCCAACCTTCTCGGAATCAGGTATGAATCTAACAGAATATGCATCCGACTTCCCCCTCTTCAAGACTTTTCTTTGCAGAAAGAAAAATCACAATCATCGCACAATCACAGTATCTAAGAGGTGGGGAACCTTGGCACTTGTTTGCTGCCACCTGTGCTGATTTGCAAACGTGCACAGAGATAACTGTCCATTTAAGCCTCATGGAAGTCAGCAAAGCTGTAGGTTTAAGCAGAGGCAGACTTTGAGAAACTCTTCAGACCTCTGACACCTTTTTCTGTCTCTTGCATAGCCAGACTTCGGGGAAAAAAAAAAAAAGACACAAGGCCTGCTTCTCCAAATACTGCATTTATTTAACTCCCAGCACGTATTTTCTAGGACTCTGGTCTTGCAAAGCACCCTTGCACAACAGGACTGCTCTACAGCAGTGAAGCATACGTGTGCTATACGTACACAAAATTCCAATAGGCAACACCAAACTCTTCAGCTCAGGGCATTTTTGAAGCATGACAACAGAGCGTATTACTTGTTCACTGTGACCACACTATGTTATCTCAATTTCACTTAGAAATCAAGGAAGCCTTAGTGGGCTCTCAAAAACTGACATCAGATCGGAGGTATGTGATGCCGGACAGACATACAGAGCTTCATGCAGTTCTTCAGTCGCAGGAGGTTCCTGTGATAGAAGGCATGCAATGTTACTGAATGCATTAATAAAAGCTTGCATGACTGGTTGCACATTTCTCCTGCCTCTAGTCATTTTTCAGTGAAACAAAGCTAGCGTGTGAAGCCTGTTGTGCTTTGGAGTTATGGAATGATTCAGATTGAGGCACAACAGTATGATAGGCTAACTGTTGATTTATTTTATCATGATCTTCTGTAAAAAAAAAGGTAATTCTTAGGGTTTTTTTTTAATTTTTAAACTTTGTACCATTTTTATGTCTTACATATTACAAAAAAATTAATCGTGTCATTTGCAGATGGACTTTAAAATACTGCATTTCTATTTAAAATAGCATTTTACAATATGTAAATATAGCCAAATTTCTCTAGTTTCGAACACTTCTGAGGAAGAGCTGAAATATTTATTCCAGCTACAGTGTCACAAGTAAAAGAAAATTAACCAAGCAATTTGCATACAGCTCATATTGGTAGCTCATATTTGATAAAAAAAAATAAAGCTTTGTGCTGTTCCCACTGAAGTCAGTGAGAATTTTGCAATGGACTTCATTAGGATTAAGATCAGGTACCTAAATCTAAGATTCTCTCTTTCGAGGAAGATCAATGAACAACCCTTTAAACATATCATCTGTTGCTAGAGGGGTTAAGGAAGGGGTTTTTTTTCCCCCACTAAAAGCAAAGCGTCATTTCTTTGTGTTTGACATTTCAAATCCTCTCTTAGTTTCTTTTAAAAATCCTAAAGTGTTTGATGTGCCATATCTCTGTATCTTGAAAAGAATATTCCAGTGTGGAATTTCTCACTCCCCTCCCCCCCCCAAAAAAAAAGTCATCTGAACCCCTCCTAAGACCAGAAGCACTTTCTGTGCTTTCTGCTCAGCTATGACCCTCAAAAGAAAATGACCAGGAATTTGAACTCTAGCTTTGACAGCTAGCACTGGTGCAAATGGTCTCCCCTGTTGTAGCCTTTTCTGAAATTTATGTTTATAGGCAGGTGGACCAGGAGACTTTCAGGTCACAGCATTGGAGGGCCAATGGACTGTTTTGTGGGCTAGAGGGAGGCTGGCAGCTCAAAAAGAATGATTCAAAGTATTTAAATTGGATGTGAGGAAGACATTTTTTACAATGAAGGTGGTAGAACACTGGCACAGGTTGTCCAGAGAGGTGGTGGATGCCCCATCCCTGGAAACATTCAAGGCCAGGTTGGATGGGGCTCTGAGCAACCTGATCTGGTTGGAGATGTCCCTGCTCCTTGCAGGGGGGTTGGACTAGATGACCTTTAAAGGTCCCTTCCAACCCAAACTATTCTATGATTCTAAGCCAAAGGCCACGCAGAGGGCTCATGCTGGTACCCTTCTGATTCAGTCATATTGCAGACAATATTCAAAAAGCTATGACAGGTTGAGAGATTCAGGCAGTGGGCAGCTCTCAGTTGCTCTGGACAGAAGCACATCTCTGATGTAGGCACTTAGCATCATGATATTTTTTAAAATATGTACATGTGGCACGCACGTCAGGGCAAAGAGACAGAACAAGCAGTGGTGAGTAAAAGAAAGAGCAGTAAGAAGAGAATCAGCAAGGATGTTGAGAGCTGTGGTGTTAGGATGGGCCAGAGAGAAAATGGTGAGCAAAAGAGGAGGAGGGAGAGTCCAAGGCAGGGAATGCTATGAGTTGCTGATCTTGAGATCCGTGATTCATTGTGGGGAAAGTGCACTACCTACACATATTAGAGTACTGTAGGGAAGAAAATCAGGCTGAGGAAATTCCAAAGTCTTTCAACAGGATTTATGAGCTTTAATAATCCAATGGCTTAGGGTCACCTAAGAGCCCAGGAACTGCTTGGCTCAGATGTATGAGTGGCTCTAAGGAGACATATGACAAACACAGCATCTGTGGGAGGGTAGTTACAGTCCTCGGCGTAGGAGCCATAAGAATCACAAACAACTTCACTAGCACAAAGCGTTTTCCCTTCAAGATCTTACCAAGAAAAGCTTTTATTGCAGCCCTTTATCTAAAGCAAAGTATAAAAACATAACTTTCCTGCCAACACACCTAGAGAGCAGACAAGCTGTGGTGATAATTTTCCGCTACCACAATAAGATATGGGTAGTATAGGCTTTCAAAAGTGCACAGTGCCTCTCTCTCTCTGCTAAACCATCACTAGACCTACATCTGTCCTTAGGGTATGCTTGCAGAAGGGAAGCCGAGTCCACTTCCTGGGTGAGCAAGTGGATCTAGGAAATAACAGAGAGGAAAATACCTACAATCTTGAGAGGAATCCCCATTTACCTTCTAGAAATCCTGCCATAGCAATATTAAGCATAGCAGTAAACCATTGTTACGGAGTCGTAGGCCTGATTTAACAGTCAAAAGCAACACAAGTATATTCTAGAGAAGACTATCATCCCAGCTGTAGAGAGAGAATCGTCATTACAGACTGAGGTATTTCAATTTAGCTATTTATTTCGTGTAGTGAGGAGTCTGGGTCTTGGTAATGTTCAGCACATCTCTGTTGTGTGTTTCAGTCAGGGCACATAGAGGCAACACAATGCATTGCCTGTTAAATACGCAGTGCCACCGTGTAGATCAGATACCATATGAAAACTTAGAGATTGAAGTTGGCAAATGATTTGGGGGTGAAGAAAAGAAGACTTGTCAATCAGCCACTGTAACCCAGAGTACTCATCAACTGCCAATTTCTCCCTTTGAAATTTCCCAGAACGTGTTGCCCTCTTAACTTTTGCTTCTAGAAAAGTCTAGTCTTCTCTAAAATGTATGTTTTGGTAACAAATTAAGAGAAGGTTCCCATCATGTTCTGGATGTCACGCCCAGATCTACCTTGCAGGTATTTTTCACAAATAACTTGATACCATACTAGTATGTTGATATTTTTCAACCAGATACCATTTTTCCTTTAAATTTTCTTTAAATTTTAAGAACAATGTTTAACTTCTCCCATCAGAATCTCTAGAAAGGATCCCGGCCACAGCACCTGTGTAAATTGGATGTGTTGCTTTCCAGCTGTTCACCCTACCTCACTGCAGTGTGCTCTGAGGTTCACACTAGCCAGGAGTCCACAGCACTGGCCTCCAATGATCAGAACACGGATATTAACCCTGGGACTTCAAGCTTTCCTGCCACCCACAGTGCCTAAAGGTTTTCTTGCATTTGAACTATAATATAGAGGAAGCCAAATGGGGACCTTCCAAAGAGAGTGGCACTGGACTTGACTTCTCTACAGCTGCTCCCACCTCAGACCTCCTGTAGATGCAAATGCAAGGTTGGGTGCCAACTCAAGACCATAAACATGAAGTGATGGAGTTCAATACATGAGTATAAAAAGAGTTGGAAATTATTTCTCTTTTAGGATCCAAAGGTTAGTTGTAGAAGAAGATTGGGCTTTATCTTTGCTAAGGTCACTTCCGCTGTAGTTAATAGAGATATTGTCTGAGTCTAAAGAGGGTAAAACAGTCTAATGGCTTCAAGATGTGGCCACTACTATTGTGGATAGTCACATCTTAAACACTGTTGTGCTGGGAATATTTAAAAGATAAGTCTGCAAAAATATGTCCCCTAAACAGGGATGAAACTGCCAGATCACAGACTAATTCTCAGAATCTGTAATCTAAAGACAAATTGATAGAAAGGTTGGAATTGCACTAAAGGTAAAGAAAAGAAAGGCTAGTTCATATTCTGTAAAATGGTGACCATCTGTGCTCACCCCTTTCCCCCAGCTTTATTAATCTATTCAATTAGAGAAACAGCAAACAACAAACGTTGGTCATGAATGCTGTTCGAGAGGAGATGAGGAGACTCTCCACAACAGAGGGAGTTAAGAGCGTAACATAATTTGCTGGCAGATCAGTTCCCCTCACAATCTATGCGAGATGAAGTAGTTGCCCCCTTTAAGGCCATGTTGTGCTTTCTGTGCAAAGCACTGTGCAGATGTGCCAAAGAAGAAGAGCAACCTAAAAAAAAAAAAAAGCCAAACCAAAATAAACCGAATCAGAAATCCCAACCTTTGCTAAATCATGCTTTCCAAAACCAGCCCTTCACAAAGTACTAGAGGGAATTTATCTGAGAGCCTCTTTTTACAGTTTATGTATCATCACATTAGATTTGTTTATGCTCAGTAACAATCACTGTGACTCTACTTACACTTTCTACCCAAAAACCCCAACAATAGCAGCAGCCCTACAGTAACCAGAGAATAATTCCTGCTACGTGTCATTTGAAAGCCATCTCAAGTTCTGTCAGTGGTGATAAAACTAGCAAAAATGTGGCCTTTTTCATGTGGCTGTCCCCAGGGCTGTCTTAGGGGCTTTTCAAGGAGCTATGGGTTAAAATCCTACTCAGGTAATCATTTGGTGAGGCGTGAGGATTGCTGTGTTGCACTGGCCCAATGGGCTCTTTATTCCCCCATCTGACTGCCATTGCAACCTTAGCACGTGCCCTGTACCTGTGAGCAGAGCATACTGCTTTCCAGCACACCCTCAGCTCTCGAGTTTCACTCATTTGGGACCACTGTTCTTTTCTTACGATTCGGAGCAGAATATGAGTTTGATTAGCATCGATTTAGCAATTTGCAGTGTTTCTCTTGAACGCTTTGGAATGAACTTTCGTGTTGGCTAGTGATGTGCAGAAAAGAGACAGTAAAGAATGGATGACTGCTGCTGTAAAAATTAGGTCCATTCCACACAAAGCGATGGACGCAGTATGAAATCCCACAATGCTGTACTTCATGGACAGAATGCAAAGAGACCTACTTAAGCTTGCAGCACTGTGAGGTCTTGGACCTTTCAGGTCTTGAAGTCTGAAGCATAGTTATTTCTCAGTCACTGCCCTTAAAATAATACAGTTCCCCCAAATTTTCTCCAGCTGCCTTCTTTTTGTTTCGCCTTGCTTCTCCACTAGACATATTTAAATTTTCCTTTGTTTGGATTCTACATTTTTTCACGCCCTAAAATTATAGTCTTTGCAATGCACAATACTGTAGAAAGTCCCTTCATTGAAAGAGCAGAACATGGTACAATTTTAGCATCATATAATTTCCTGCATAATTGTTAAATCATTTTCTTCCTTTGCTCCCTCCTCCTCTCTTCTTTTTTTTTTTTTTAAGGAAAGAAAGATTCAAAGTGCACATCAGACAGACAGAAAACTTAACAGCCTTGTAATACCGTGCTACACCGCACCTCACCTTTACTGCAACAACAATCTTGCATCAATGACAAGACTTTCTCTGTCTACTGCTTCGGTCGCTTAGCATTGGACTCCACTCTGCCAGGCACTAGTGGTTCACAAATGCAAACTTCCTTGTGTGTTTGTGACATTGTATTCCCAAATACCACATCATAGAAATATTAAAATAAAACTGTTCATAACATTTTCCTGTGCACCATCTGGGCCTTGCGAAAAGGCTGACATTATCTGTCAAACTAAAGATAACCACATTTTCTCTCTTTTGTATCGTTAATGTTTGTCATCACAAATTTCACTTTAATGCTCCAATTACATTATGACATTCTTACAAACTGAATGGCACTAATGACTTTCATTATTATTTACACACTTCCTTAATTATAAGGCTCTCCCTCTCATTCACAACATATTCTCCCTCGTAACACTCACTCTGATATAAAGCTAATGAATTTTAAACTTTCTATTACATAAAAGCTCGTGATTAATTACCCAGCTTCCCAATCTCTTTATGATACACAATGCAGGGCTCTCCTGCAGTGATGCAGCAAAGGGGGAGAAGCATGGAACTTTTATTCCCTCCTCAGTGAAAGCAAATAGATAGATAAATAGAGTATCTTTCTCTTTAAAGCAGCATATGCAAATTTAATTGAAAACAAATATACATCAGACCATTCCTCAGGAGAAATCTAGATCTCTCTATAAGAGCAGCATGTAGTAAACAGGATAATAATGCCTATTATTATCATCTTTAATTTTTCATGACAACAATTTTTTAATCTACTTCAAGCAAATGAGACAGTAGAAGTAAAAACGCATGGCTTTTACATAAGACATCTTAGTGTTCTATGCAGTATCACCAAGATCAACTATTTATGTGGTTTTAATTATTCAAAATATTGGACAACTCCACTGATAAAAAAAGACAAGACAAGACAAAAAGCCCAGGGTTCTACCACACCAGGTGAAGAGCAGTTGTGACAAGTATAAATTACTGCACTTCAGACTGACAAAGGTAATACAATAAACCAGAGCCTAGAAGACTTCAAAAGGCATTGTGGGGGCACTGAACAGCCTAGCAATGAAATTCAGAGCTTAGTATTTAAGCACTGATACAGGCTTCAATGTGCACAAGCTGTACATGTCTCAAAGCCCTGTGCTACCAACAGAAATTGGATACTCACAGACAAATGTAAATTTACTGACAGCCACAGGGAAAAAAACATGGGTTAATTAAAAAGTATGGCTACTCTTTTGCTCCATTTGCTGGCTAGTAAACTTGACCTTAAGATTAAGAGGAACCTATGAATATAAAAAAAAATATTTTCTGCCATTCCAAGGGAAGTGGCCTTTTATGCCTGTCCGCTGTTAATAAAGCAAGAGCCAATATCTGTGCAAATATATAGAATCATAGAATGGTTTGGGTTGGAAGGGACCTTTAAAAGTCATCTAGTCCAACCCCCATGCAAGGAGCAGGGACATCTCCAACCACATCAGGTTGCTCAGAGCCCTGTCCAACCTGGCCTTGAATGTTTCCAGGGATGGGGCATCCACCACCTCTCTGGGAAACCTGTTCCAGTGTTCTACCACCCTCATTGTAAAAAAATTTTTCCTAATATCTAATCTAAATCTACCTCCCTCTATTTTCAAACCATTACCTCTAGTCCTATCACAACAGGCCCTACTGAAGAGTCTCTCCCCATCTTTCCTGTAGGCCCCCTTTAGGTACTGAGGCCCCCCTTTAGGTACATAATCCAAATAGGGATATAGACCCAAATGGAACAAAAGCACATCCTGTCATGACTGAATCACTGAATAGCCAGCTATGAATGACATATTCACTTAAACAAAGCATGGGACACCTGGAAAGATGAAAATTAATTTGCCAGAGCCATTTACCTGTGTGTTGCCATTGTAGACTACTGATCTGCTGGTGGAACAAACAAGAAAATTAGCTTTTTTTTTGTGGTTAACAGCCTGTTCTCTTTCAAATTTGGTATGTTTTTTTTTTTTTTTAATACTATATGCTTTAAATTTCTAGTTGGTTTCCAGTGTCATGGAAAACCCCAGAAGCATATTAAAATAAATAATTCCCTGAAAGTTCAATACAACACAACAATACAGTGCAGCTCCAGCCTTGTGAAAATCATGACAACCATACTTTGGTCTACTTTTGACCACCTCTTGATGAGTATGGCAACTATGTGGTCCTACAGAGGAAAGAAAAAAAAAAATTTCAGGGCCTGATCCAAGGCCCAGAAGTAAACTGTATGATCATCCTATTATCTTTAGTTAAGATCTGATTCCAAGGCTGCTTCTCATCAGTAGTTCAGTTCTGTGAATTATGAAACTCACTAGCATCAGAAATTGTTCTACAGTTTAAAAAGTACCTTGAAGAACTCGAAAATCCATCCTTCCATTCTCTTTAATGTTGTCTTGCATGCTGTGTATCTTACCAAAAGTTATTAGTAGTACATTATGAAGCAAAAAGTATAAAACACTTCTATTATTTCTTTAAATCTGTAGATAGGAACCAGGCTTTAGAGGGCAGGCAGGCTCTTGACAGAAATGGAAGAGAGATGGATGCAGAAAGAGAGCAAGCCTCAGAATAATATTACTTTTCTGATTCTAATAATGTTTCTTCACTCAGCATTTGAAAAAATGTCAACTTCTTTACTATTTTGGCTTTAATCAACATGTGATTCAGAGATTTACCATTTGCCCTTAGATATTGTATAAATGCTCTGTGTAAATAGATAGAGTGCTCCTGAAATCTGTTTTTCTCAAGATTCATCTGCTTTCTGTGGCTATTGTGGTTGTTCATCTTTTGTTGCTGACTCTAGGATCAAGAGCACTGGACTAAGATATCTATAGGATATGTAGGTTTACATTCAAAGCTTCCTGACATTTTGGGCAGAGAGCGTCACGCTTTCACAAAGGGCCAGATTATATTCCTCAGTCACATTTACATGTCCATCAAGAAATTTCAGAACAGTCCTGTTGAGAGTCAATTGAATGCATGCACATAAAAAGTCCTTTGAACAGCGTAAGAGACGTCCTATATGCTCTTGAAAGTTTAGACCATGACCCTAACCTTTGTTTCATTTGTCGATGGTTTATGTAGCAGATAATCTTCCTTAAAATACAGTGAATAATGAACCACAGTAGCCATTAATCTTGATGATTGTTTCAATATAAAATAGTATCTATGTTTAGACACATTAATCTGGAAAGCCTGTGCATTTTCCAATGTTAGCCAGGAATAATTGTACCCTAAAGAAAATGATGTAGTCCTTGGACTTCTTCATGTACTTGACTATTAGTAACAGCACTTACACAAAAGAGGTGAGACATCACAGAACAAGATACAAACATAATAAAACAGGTGAGCTAATCTTTATACAAAGGCATTAAGACAAAACTGAAGAAGATTGATAATGTCAGAATAGGTACAATGAATCACAGTTTAGTAAGCGGCATGAGGGTTTGCATTTACAATTTTATAGCCCATTCTTAATGCAGCCCAAACTCGTGTGAAGTTTACAGCCCACAGGATCAACTGATTAGTATGACAATTAAAAGATAAATGTATTTTAATGACATATGGCATCATCCTTATGCTATGTAGCTTTCAACAATATTTTTGTTTATTGTAATATTTATGTAATGAAATTCTAGTTGCTTAAGATAATTAAATGTGTTTATATCACCACATTCTCCCAAAAAGAAGTTGAGACACAGGCCTTCCAAGATTCCTTATGAAGAAGAAAAGATTTATTAAACAATTTGAAAGTGAGATAGGCATGGCAAACTGGAGCCTTGTTTCAAATCTGTAACTCTGTTACATGGCCCTATGATCCACTGCTTATACGAGCATGCAAGGCATAAAGACTTTTCCTTACCTTGCCTTTTCTGTCAATGTCAGGAGAGCTTGATGGCTCACAGAAGTGAAAGGTGGGGAGGGAAAGTGCTTCATAAGCATAGGGATAGGGCAGAGAGAAAGGTGAGATGCCACTATGAAAAGTAATTAGTGGTGGTGGGGAGTAATCTGCTGAAGCTTGTTTTTACAATTGATTTTGTTGTTACACGCTATATGAGATCTCCACAGCCCAAGAAAGATGAGCCATGCATCACCTGAGAAAGCTGCATGTGAAGCAACATCATTAAGCAGGAGTCAGGTCTTGACTTCAAGTATCAGGGCTCTGATCCTGATTCTACCTTTTATTTAATGGATAATTTTGTGCAATTTAACCCATTTCCTGGTGCCTTTGTTTATTCTTCACACCTGTTTCTTCTGGTCTTTCTTACAGCTATTGTAATTCTGAGGAAATGACTATCCATCATTATGACTTTACGTAGTGGCAGTCTGCAAAAATGTAGCATCCTACCTCTCAGCATGAAAACAGTCTTACTGAAGATGATGGGAATTTTACATTGATCTCAGCAGCAATCTCGTTTGCCAATAATATCTGTATGTATTCTTTTGAAATGTTTGGTATTGATTAACACAATTTTTAAAAGCACAAACAATAAATTATTCATTTTGATTTATAAAGTAGTTATAGTAAGTGTTTATCACAGGCAGAGTATTTTCATACAGATCAGAATACCTAGAAAATAAGCCAAAAAAACCCCAACAGATCAGCTTTTCACTGTATTATAAATGTAATCATGTTTCTATAAACATAAACAAAACTGGGAACCTCTTTCCTGAAAAGAGATGAGCTTGCAAACCAAGAAAGCCAGTGAATCCCATAAAAGACAGTGCCTTCATGGAGAATATCTTACTAAGAGCTCCCTTGCATTAAAGGCACAAGCACCTCTGACTGTTTATAATACAAGTATATTGGAAAAACAGTACTAAATCTGCAGGAGTAAAATTGCAATGCTCATCAATTCTTGATAGAACTGTCGATCACTTGAGGACCTAGATAAATTTGATTCAGGACAAATCAAGGTAGACCCAGACATTTGGAAATACTGCAAATAAGGCCTTTAACTCATCATACACTACTATGGAGAACAGCACACACTAGGGAGGTGAATTTTGAAAAAAAAATAGGTGCTGCAGTAAAATCCTAGATGTACAGGTGATTTCTTCTTGTGTCTATCATTCTTATAATTTGTACAATACCTGTATTTTCTGTGTCCTGCCTTTCTCCTACCAGGAGCTGGCAGATTTTCAGATTGACTGCAGGGAATGGGGCAGGCACCCAGCCTTGCATACCAGAACATCACAGCCAAAAGTGGTGTGCTTATTTCCAAAACAGCAGCAGGGGAGTCATAGCATGGCCACTAGTAAAAGCATCATAAACCCCTAAATAGCAGGGCTCTTTCCTTTTAATTGCAGTGCTGAGCAATTTTTTTCAAGGGTGAGCATTTCTCCAGTGCTCCCTGTAGGCCTTGTGTCAGCTTCTGTGCACTCTTAGTTGTTTTGCTGGCACTCTGCAGCAAACATGATGATAGCTGGTAAAGCCATATATATCCACACATCCATTTGAGAAAATAGGCAGAATTAAAAACAGACAATGTTTCAATGCCAATCTTCTCCACAACTTCTATTGAACACCTGTGAGGAAGGTGGCTGACAGCTGCCTTATGTCTAGAGCAAGATGCCATGATAAGAGTGCGAGAAAAATGAGATTTTCCAGAGATATTGGACTTCACTCACAAAGCATGAGGGAGGCACACCCTGTTGGTCCTCAAGATTCATGATTTATGCTGTCTGCCTCTTCTCCATTACCCCTTACCTCTAAAAATTAAGCTCTTTCAGACTTTCTTTGCCCTTCTGTTCCTCCCTGTTCCTGTCCTGTGTCCCATGCACTCTCCGTTTTCCTTTCCTTTCCCCTCCCTCCATATTCATGCCGGAGGGTATATCATGATGAAGTTCTCTAATCGATTGTCTGACTCATTGCCTTATGGCAGAATATTGCCATGGCTAATGACTAATATGACTGCAGGATTTCCAAATGTCATCTTATAAGATCATACAGACTGCCTATTAACCATTTTTTAGCCTTACCAGGATTAGCCGGGTAACAAAATAAAACAGTATGATTTAGCACAGTAAACTCATTTCTTAGTAGCTATTTATAATAAAACAGGATGATTTAGCACAGTAAACTCATTTCTTAGCAGTCTATTTATAGGTATAACCTAAATAAAACAGTATAGGACAAAGCATTTCCAAACTGAGAAATGCTCCATTTGTGAACAGCTTTTCCTATGATACTCAAAGTGTTCATTTGCACAGTGAATTACAAAAATAGTGGTTGAATCTTTGTAATTCTTGAAAGATGGGAATTGATATTTACACTTACATTATGATTCATTATAAAAGAAGAAATGTGTGAAACTGCCAAGAGAAACAAATACTGTTAGATGCATTTCATTTGTTCATTCTTGTTAGGCATATGACACACTTTTTCTTCCACGTTACAATTTTGAAGCACAGCACATTTTCTCTCTGCAACTCCTGTGTCCTTGCAACTAAAGCTAATATTTGTCCTTTCACTTAAATGCAGTTGTTCTATGATAGCAACTAAGTTTTATTTTAGATGGATGTGAAAGCAACACGCTTACTTTGAAGAACAAGAATTTTTCACACTGATAAGGAATTATCATAAAAAGCAGTAAGAGTAATCACAAGGAGAACTGTAGATGAATTTAAAGTCTGAAAATATACAGGGGATGCTTTGCTGCAATCCTAATGATGCCTAAGCATGTTCAGTATGATTTACAGACATATACATTAGTTCTGTTATTGTTTTCTTGCCACGCTCATGTGTATAGCATGGAACTGCAGACATTCTGACCCTTTTGCCTTTTTCAAACTCCTATGCTGGCATGAACAAAGAACTTACTAATCACAGAATCCTGATACTTCCTCTGAGCAAACAACTGTTACACTTCTGCACTTTGACCATTTCTGAAAATACAATAATATTCGACCAGTTCTCTTGCATAAAACTAATTTCAGCATTGACAGATTTCTCAGATATCCATTTATAAATACTCACTGATGCCTTCTTGATCAATTTATCTGGTCACCTTGCTACTGACGATAAAATGACATCAATGTGAAATGAACATCCTTAGAGATACTGTGAGAAGGGTAAAGGGCCAGGGAGTGCTATTTTTTTTTGCTGCTGATTGTCAATGAATTAACAGGAAGCATTATGTTGGGTATAAAAGAATAGAGCCCATAGCTAGAGAAGGAGACACAACATCAAATTGGCAAGTCTACTGTAAAGATTAGTGTGTTAGAAAAATAATGAATAATGTCACAGGACCTTAAACTAGCTAATCTCATTGAGGCAGCTTGTTAGATCATCAGATTGCCTAGCTGAGAAACCTGCTTCCATTACTGCTCTGTTTGTGGTGTCAAACCCAATTAGTGTTTCTCCAGATGAATTTTCATTCATTTGAGTTGGAAAGCCAAGTAGAAAATAATGCAGTGGAACTGAATGTGTTCTCCTTTTGGTAGCAGAGTTTTCTCTGCACTTAGGTATCACAAATATGAGAAACACACACCAAAATCAGCTCCAGTAACTGTCACAGCTCTGTTCCTTCCCCACAGGCCTGCAAGCTTTAACTTCTCTAACACCTAGCCTCTAGCACAGAAGCAGTAAGGAGCTCCACCGTATTAACCCAAAAAATCCAACACAGCAGGAAAATTTCCACCTCTCTGCTAAACCAGGGTGAATTTGCTGTCAGTCCTCACCTCAGCCAAAATAGGGTATGCCCTCCTTTACTCTGCCAGTGTTTCTCGTTCATTCTGTGTACATAGGTTTTCTCCCAAAGCTGAGTGTCCAAAGGTAACCACTGCTGACTCCATCCTGTGGTTCCAACGTAGCATACTCACATCAGGTTGCTCTGTTTTACAATATGGTAAAGAGTCACTTCACAACCAATGTTTCCTCTAAAGCCATCATCTGGTAGAAGAAAGTAGAATTTTGGCAGCTGGGGTCAAATCAAAGCACTGCTGAATTCATGCCACTGATTTCACCTGAGCCTAATTTTTACCACACATATTTACAGGAGTATTATACAACATTGGCTAAGTTTTAAAAATTGCTTGTTTCCTGTTATGTAATGAAAAACGTCTATCTTAACCTCATGCAGTGCACCTAATAAACTGCCATAGAAAACTGCTGAAATATTAAGGCTATTAGGTTGTGTCAGTTTTTAAGAGTAAACACTGCAGTCATTTTTATTTTTCTAACTCAAATGCAAAACTTTCCAGGTGTTGAGTTTGTAGTGACATTTTCAGTGTTTCCGAAGCATTAAAAAGGGAACCTGTGAATTTTAAACAGTGAAAATCAATAAGGTTTGAGAAATATTATATTAAAACTTAAATCTCAAGCCCATGATCCTGACAGAGTTGATACTTAGTACATACTCAGTCATCATCATTTTTATCATTTTTCCTACTCTGTGAAAACACTGCTGATCTTGGTTTGGCTGTCGACTATCCAAGCATACTATTAAACTCCTCATTTAATAAGATAAACAGTTTCTAATGGGATTTAAAACTTGAGGTGCAATGCAGTCAACATCAAGCACTGGCATAAATCTCTTGCACTAAAATTTGTATTTGTCATCAGAAGAAGAGGAAAGGGGTGGTTTTTTTTTTAAAGCATCAGTAGCTCATGATAGCGAAAGTTCTATATTCAGAAACACACATTAAATTAACTTGCGGTGCTATTAAAGAAGCCTACTCCCTCCAGCTGAACTGAAATTAGGTTGATTTCTTCCAGTTTTTTAACAGCCAGAAAATCTGAATGTTCAGTTTTGCATCTGTTATACAATTGCTTCTTTTTTCTGAGTCATTTGGTAACCTCTAAAAATAGTTCACTCTTCTTGAATTAGCAGCACAGTGTTATAGATCATGTAGACAGAAAAGCCTATCTCCCTGCTTCTGCATAGCCAACGTGCTACAGGGCTCCACTATCAGACAAGTTCTTGCAGTGGATCTTAACTCTAACAGATGTTACGGCAGGCCTCCTTGAGAGCCGGAAGGAAAAATAAAAGAAAGAAAAGCAATGGATTACAAGCCAAAACAGAGTCCCAGCAACATAGGAATACATTCATTTGTTGTTCTGGAATACTACTAAACTATTATTTGATGCTCAGCAGTAGGTGTTCTTCTAGGATTATTCCCTCAGGTAAATTAGATTCTCTTCTGTTTTGCTTCTTTGCTATGTGATACGTCTCGAGAGAATTATTTTCCAGTAAAAACATTTGAAATAGCCTCAGCAAGCTGGTGAGATGAGGAATGGCAGCTGGAAAAACTACAGAAGTCCAAGTGAAAGTATGTTTTAAAAATATAATTTAATCAAAGGCAGACGAGATCAGTCATGAAGTTCGAAAAGACTTTCAGATGAATGACAAGTCACTGTTAACAATCCAAGCTTTGCTGAGAAAACAAACCAATTTAAGAACAAAAAAGAACAATGTGCTGGAATGTCATGCATACAACATAAATACAGTACATGCAACTGAAGCACCAAAGGAAAAAAAAAAAAAGATATTTTTTGTTGTTGCAGCTTGTGGGAAATCCTAGCGTTTTCCATGTGATTCCACAGAAAAAGAAACATTTAGTTACTCGTGTCTCACCTTCCCCTTTCTCGTATTCTAAGAGGGTCATAATATTCATGGGATATAATACAGACTATAAATTTTCATTGAGAAAGCAAATGGGTTCATTTTCCCATGCATCTCAGGCCTTCCTGAAAGTGTTTGTTGTTATTATTTGATATCAGTTGCTGTAAGAAAGTTTTCCCCCCATCTATTCATTTTTGCTAAGGGCCTGCTATGAACTTACATCTTCTCTTTTTTTGTGTCTATTGTTCTGTCTAAAGGGACTGTGAAATAGAAGGAAACATACTCCATTCTGCCACTAAAACCAGGAGAGCCTTCTCTGCTGGGCTGGAAGAAAGAGTGGCTTTGTCCTGGACTGAACTAACTGCTTCCCTCCAGGACAAAACCCAGCTATGGGTTCCCTTTACGGGATCTGTGTTGGAGCCCATGCCTGCTCCAAACAGAGAACATGAAGCTACACTGTACTGGTGAAAAGCCCCTAAGCTATCTCAGCTGTTCTTGTGCTCCACAAACTCATCACACCATCACGCCAGCTGCCAGGGCACGTTGCGTGAACGCAACATCAAGCCATAAAATCACCTCTGTGGTTAGCGGTGACTTTGCCTTCTTGTTCTTTTAGCCATTTCAGGAGTTCCATTCTACTTAAAAAAAAAAAAAAAAAAAATTACATCTCTTCAGTCCCTATAGCATGTTATATCCTAGTTTCAGTTTCAATTCCACTGAAAAGTTTCTCCTCTCTCTAGGGAAAAGCCTACAAAAATAAGGTGTCTCCGGGGGTCTAGTCTGCTAGGGTTAGAGGGGGAAAATTTTGTTTTGTTTTTATTGCATTTGTATTTCCTGTAAAGGACGGGGTGTTTGTGAGATGTGCACACATACACATATAGAAATCACAGTAGTGGATCTGATCCTACCAGAATCGTACATCTGATCCTGAAGTGAACTAAAAGAAATACTTAAGTAACTCTTCCCAAGCTCTTTCCTAGCATTAAACCTGAGATATTTTTCTTAATCCATACATACGAGCAGGATCCAAGTGTATGAATTTTGCTAACAATACGCCATAGAACTTTGATGTCATGGCAAATAGCATTTATTTTCTAATGCCAAACATCTCCATTTATAAATTCCACTGGCATTGCAATACAGAGGCTTCTCATCTACCTGTTTGCGACCATTCACTGCTTTGTGTACTTTTATGTCACTTCTGAATATTCTTATTTGTAAGGTAATCAAGTTTTTCAGTTCATATGAGAGCTTTCCTATCCTTTGTTCGTTGTTGGCGTTCTTTTCTGAAATACCCTATAACCCCACAGATTCCTCTATAAGATAAAGTGACGGGTTCTATTCAGGTTACTCCAGGTGGAAATGTATTTATGAGTCACGTAACAACACGTCATTACTGTCCTCAGTCACATTCCTAATGACACCTAATTCATCACATTCCTAATTAACATTTTTAGCCACAAATGCACATTGCCAATAAGCCCGCATTTTGATGTCCGTTTTTCCCATCTTACTACTGTTAATGCAAAAATCCTGTAAGGGCTGTTTAGTAAATGAGACTTTTTTTTTAAAGATTGACAAGATTTCAACATGCCACTTCTAAACCAGGCTTGCAAATATTTCAAGGAAGAAACACGGGAGAAAGCATGCACAAACCACACACAAAAGCTTGAATGCTCTCACAAGGCTCTTCATGGTCTCCCAGTGACCGTGAAGCCAACAGTAGCTCAGCTGTAAAGGATCCTAGCCTGACTCAAGGAAAGCCATCTAACTTCCTTTCTGTCTCTCTTCTGTGATAAAGACCAACAGATAACTGAGATGAAATTTTCGTTTTCATGAACAGTTGTTTAGATACTTTCACAGACTCCCACTATTTTATGACATGGCATATATTGTAATTTCACCCCAAAT